>JARHVA010003345.1:1035000-1065000 GCA_037957365.1 Torreya grandis | reverse complement strand
AACACCCAAAGTAACATAATTTAAATTATCATATCTAATCCAATAAAATTTCTTTCTAGATATCAAGTTCACATTGGAAATTCAAAGCTTTATTGTGACCAAGAAATTATAGACTCTTCACAGAACCAACATTTTACATAGAGTTTTAGTGGATTCTTCATCTTGAAATCCACTTCATTTTACATATATAGTTAAAATATTGACTGAGTATACTGATAAAATATTTGATTCAATATCTCTTAATCAAAACATCAAGCATTACTCTATTATTTAGGATGATGCCAATAAAGTCAAGCCATACAAGGTTGAGGATAAACTTTAAATCTGTACATAGATATAATGACAAGATGCTAGATATAAAAGAGGTTAGTATATATAACACATCAACCAAACTAAAGGTAATTGCATGCATTTAATTTTTATTTGATTTATTTATAAATTGGAAAATATCTTTAAAAATATTACATTTTAGACTTAGTAATACCCTGACAACATACATAAGTGGAAATGCTTTATAGAGATGCTAAAAACTCCATATGCCAAAAAAGACCTATAGGTAGGACAAGGTTGATCCATGGCTCCTTTCCAACAACATCCATGACAACTTAAAATAATGGGTTGGTAACCCAAGAAGCTTTATGATCTATGGCCCTACTTCTGCTATCCACATTGATGTATTCAAACCAAGGGTAATAATTTCCATGGCCCTACTAAAAAAATATATGGTTTCTCAGGCATTTCTTATGTCAACAAGCTATGGTTCCCATTGTTTGATATTATACTGACATATAACAAAATTATATCCTTAGGAGAGATTATTACCTCCAATTTGATTCTATGAGTCATGAATCTAGGAAGCTTACCAGAAGGTAAATTTTATATGATGTCTTATGTGGTAAATATTGTGACTAAAACTATGCATTCAACATATAAATTACCCTTGAAACCATCCATAAAATACCCAAAGAATAATATTTGTTTTTAATTAAATGAATTCCATGTGCATAAGTTTAGAAATAAAATGAAAAGGTTATCATATACCTTTTACTATATGGTACACTATGTCATATATGAGAAGAACATGCCCAAGGTTTCAGACCCTAATGAATAATATTTAAAAAATGGGTGACTACTATTTTATCCTAAGAACACTATAATAATGATAAAAGGTATCTAGGCACACCATTTTAATTACCCAAATTTATTCCTAAAAAATTGGTCGAGCAAGAAATTATTACTTAATTAGCTGATAGTGATGATGTTTATTTACAAAGGGATACACAAGAATCCATCCACCCAACCAGTATAAGTATTGGGTGAATGCAATATACAAGGTGGGATGCATTATGTATTAGAATGGTCACCATTTAGGTAGTGGGATGATGGTAAAAATGTTGGGGAGCATATCAAGAGATATAAAAGGAAAGTGAGAATCAACTATGGTCACTAGTATTACAATCATGACCATGTGATAATAAATGTAGAGGATGACATTAGGGTTACTTACAAGATGTAAAGAGTAAACATGCCAATGATTGTAATATGTAGAATCTAATATGATCCTATAATTACTAAGGAAGATTCCAAGTGGATTTAAAAGGATAGATGATTTTCTAAACCTATTCATGGACCTCCTTCTCACACAAAATTAGACACACAAGAGTAAGCTGGTCCATCTGGGGAAGTAAATGTCAAAGGAAGATTTGAGATTACTCAAAGCTCCTCTTCATACGTAGTTTTTGTTGCTTCTCCTCAACACATAGTTAGTGATGAGAGACTCATAAGTCCAACTATAATATCTATGATATTCTCTATGTTACCACTACCTCCTTTGACTATAATACAACAAGTAAGTATTCCTACTTTCTTGTATCATGTTTATATCATTTACCTTCCTTAGTCACCACCTATGGTAACAAAATGACCAATAATAATGCCTCAATATATTGGGAAACCACCTTTACCAACCATGATTCCTCTATTGGTCATAAATCCTCCTATTTCATTACCATATATGACCACTAGATTCCACTCATCTCCCATTGCACCTTCTACAAGTACAACACCTAATGCTCCTAAACTACTAATTACATATAAAATTATGCCCAATACTCCTCCTATTTCACCCAAAAATTAAGAAGTATATAATAAAAGGGTAAACAAAGATCAGACCTTGTCTAAATCTATGATAGTGAAGAAGAAGACAAGATATGGGTAACTAAATGAGAATGGGTGACTAAGACTAATACTAAGGCAATGGGGTAATTTTGTGAAAAAACTAAAATAAAATAAGCATATGAGTCAATAATTGAAGAAATTACTTAGTCCAGAGGAACTAGGATGTTAGGTGAATTTGAAGAGGTTGACCAAGGAGATGCTAGCTTGATGGCCACCAAATTATTTTCAAATAAATAAGGAGATGTAAAATGGGATGTATTGTCAAAATTAAAAACCTCAACATAGGATCCATCATCAACTACACTCCAATTCTCTCCATCTTAGGCTAAAATAGTGATAATTGTAACAAATATTTCCCTAGCTATCCCCTCTCAAATTGTAATTAACAAAATCCCTTATTATTTGATAGATTACTCAATTTCTACTACTATGATTGGTGTGGCACATACCATTCATTATGTACATTCTTTGAGATAATAAAATAAGCCTCTAGTAGTTAAACTTCTAATTTTATCCACTATAGCCCATATTTCCACTATGGGTCCTCCTACTATTGTTATTCCTACTAGGGTTGTATATACATTAGTCACATGTTATTTAAAAAATATACTTACCACCCCAAATACCTATTAATTCTTCAATTTAATGAGTCCTTGTTTTCCTACAACATCATTGGGAGTACATTTTGAAAATGTAGTGTCCACCTCTATCTTTATTACATAGGACATACCCCTTAGGCTAACTACACAATTGGGAATACCCATTGGCCAAGATGATTAGATAGATTCCCCTATAATTTCACTATAGAGGGCATTTGGGAAGGCTAAATAAATTATGGATACATCAATGTAGAATTAGGTTACTAGATGGAGGAATGCTATACCTCATTTTACTCCATGGATTAAACATTTTCAATAAGAGGAAGAAGGAAGGCAAGAACTAATAATTATAGAGAAACCAATATTAAAGTTCTACTTTAATATAAAAAATAATACCTTAAGGAAGGTTAAAATAAATACTATGGTTGTTGAAGGAGAATAGGTCATGTTAGAATATAGAGAAGACATATTCTGTCTAAAAAAGATAATAAAATTAAATCCTTCTAACCTATATAGATATAAGGAGGACCCTTACAATTTTGTGGATGATATAGGGGGAGTAATCAAAGAATGTTCAAAAAATAAAACCAATTTTTTAGAATTCACTAGAAAGGAACATTATTACGGCTCCTAAGGAAATAATATATAAATTTTAGGGGGAAGATAAAACATTGTATGACACCATTAATTTAATAAGGTCTAATAAGACTACATACCAGCCTAAGTTGAGTAACAAAATTAATTTAATAAATAAAATGAAGGATATAGAGGGAATTCCTCACTTCTTGATTTATGCAACTAGAAATAAGATATATTCCAACTTAAATATAGTTACAATAGTAGAAGATGCATGGGCATAGAATTATGTTGCTATCAGGAGAGATGGTTTGTTGGATTGACATCAAGAGATGTGAACTCTAGTACAAAAATTTACAAATCTAGAGAGAGAATCAGTCTCTATTTTGAAATATATGAGATTTATTAAGGTAAACACTCCTCTTGGGTAGTTATTTAAAAATCTCATTTTTGAGAATCTCTTTTGAGCTATAACTAATAGATTTTGTGTTGAAATTGAAGCCACAGTTTATAGACCCAATGATATAACTATAAAACTAGTTAATTTTTATAGAGATCCAATTATAGGAACTGAGACACTTCATGTGGAGGTCAAATATACATTAGTCACACATAATAAGTTTATGGAAAAACTCCAAACATTTTTCAAGTGATGCTTGATTTTGAAGCTATTGATATTGACTTATAGGCTAACTATGCATTATATCTATATATAGAATTAACAAAGTAATCAACTTCAGTATCAAGACCACCATAGTCACCTCATCAAGGTAATTAGTATCTAAGATATACACTAGTGAGAACACATACATGGCCACCATAAGTTCTACTTTTGATGCTTACTATTATAGCTATATTGATAGTAACTTCTAACATATCTACAGTGACAATGTTTGTTCTAGTTGTAACTCAAGTTACAATATAGTTTTGTCTACTTGATTTTATACAACTATTACCCCATCATTTATTTCTTCTAGTGGTGTGTAGTCATATAAAATTCAAAATTGGATGACTTAGGCATGGATAATAGCACCTAACCTATAGGTCCTCTTTCTTTCTCACTCAACCCTTCTCGGCTAGACTTTCACTAATTCCCAGTCACACGTAGCTTTTCAAACTTAGATTTTTGATACCTAGGCAAAACTTTCAAACCTAGATCCATCCCCCCTAGGTCTCATCCTACTAGGATAAAAGTGCCCAACTTTGATAGGAGTTCTAAAATTCAAGGGTGTCCTATTTTGGGTGCTATTGTCCAAGTTCACTTTTGCCTCAAATGGTTAGATTTTCCTAATTCCTTATCTTTTCCCCTATTAGCTTAATACAATCTCATCCAACCCATAATCATTAGTTTCCTTATAAAATTAAATTCAATGTCCATTTAAAAGCATTGTCAATCATTCATAGGAAATAAGCAAGAATACAAGAAAGTACACTCAAGCACTCTTCCCTATTCTCTGCATACAACCTTCCAAAACCAATTCAAGCCTATTCAAGTACTCATACTAGTGCCTAGTCATCCAAGGTACATTTGAATTTCAAATTATAGTTTCATACATCACACAATTTCACCAATAACTTTAAATGGGAGAGTTGCATTAGATTGATGCCTCTTCAGTGTATTTTTATGTAGGCAACATGCCCATACACATGGTGTGAAGTGCATCTAGTGTATCGTTTACACACTAACACCTTCTCTCTTTCCCAAGTTTTCTACTCAACTTCAAGTACCAAGACTTCCTAAGGGTATTTAATATTAAACTAGACACACATTGATCCACACATAGAATCAGGCTTTGATATTTCACTAACAGGTTGTCACAGGCCTACTAAGTAGAATCTAGAAAAACTAGACCACTAGGATAACAATGCTAGAAGTGGACAATAGTGCTAGAAGTGGATAGTAGTGCTAGAAAGTGGACTACAATTCCAAGTAGTATGGTATCTTTAATTTGGCACTCCTATTCAATCTAGAAGTAGAGTTTTGGGTCTTATTTATGATAGTATACCATCCCTATGCAACAATATCTTGATCTTGCCTTATCTATTTCAACCCAAAACAAGCTAAGTTTAATTTCTTTACACTTCTTATAATTTTTAGAAGAGGTAAAATACATATCTATTTACACAAATCAATAGGATAATTAAGACACATTAATTATTGATTTACATTAACTCAGAGCTTTATTTACTTAGGAATTAAACACTTAATTCCCAAAAAGAATAAAACATTTGGTGAACCTGACTCACTTCAAAATTTTGCATAAAAATCCTAGAAACCTTAGGGTTAATTATTTCTATTTTTTTGCAATATTTTCTTAATTTTTTCTAAATTTAAAAATAAAAAAATACAACTTAATTGAAATATTTTCAATAAATTCACTCAAACCCTAGTTTGCACATACTAGGTCCTCTTTACATATAAAATATTTAAAACCACTAGGTAAAATATATTGCTAATTTTAGAAATATTTTCATATTTTTCTTAAATCTTTCAAGATAAATTCTATAAATTCATAACAATTTTTTAAAAATTATTATACTAATTTTGAAAATTTTTATTTTTAAACCCTAGATTGCATACACTAGATCCTATTTGCATACAAATACTTTCAAATCACTGGGAAAAATATATTGCTAATTTTAGAAATATTTTTAGATATTTACTAAATTTTTCAAGATAAATTCTGAAAATTCATAATTTGTTTTTCAAATTATCATACTAATTTTGAAAAAAAAATTTCAAACCCTAATTGCATCAACTAGTTCCCAATTATTTTTATAATTTTTTTCCATTCATTTTATACATTTTTAGTTACAAACCTAACTCAGAAAATCAATTTCAAATTCAAAATTTCATAGTATTTTTCAAAATCCCTAGTTACATATACTAGCTCCTTTCTGCTTCTTGAGGTATCACCTTACATTTATAGCCATAGTACAAAAATGATGTGGATTTATTTCCAAATTTTTCTTACAATTGTTACAAATAATAAATAAACCATAATGGGCCATATCATGTACATGAATGATGAAGTCTATCATATGTTAGTACAAAGTTTCATTCTCTGCATTTCATGCTTATTTATCATTATATGGGATGACGTTAAATAATTTGTTCTTAAAAATATTAATCTATTTCTTGCATCAGCTCCCTTGGAACCTCTTCCCCATATTGTGCCATGTTGCATGGTCCATTTTACTCTTCCCCAAGTCACTATTCATCACCAACAAGCCCAATTGACAGGTTTTATTCCTCCACCTCCTCTACCCATCGATTATTTTCACTCTCCTCCCGTAACAACTACAGCTCCTATATAGATAGTAGATAATGTGGTTAGAGTTATTACTTGATGCATAGTTATGCCTCCTCAGCCTACCTAGGATCCCCATCACCCTATTATTCCAACCCATCCCAAGCCTAATTAATGAGCATAGGTAGATTCACACAAGGCATATGACATTGTCAATCAGTTGAGAAACACTCTAGTTAAAATTTCCATGTTAGAACTACTTCAAGAAAATAATGTATTCAAGGACATTATTTATCAGGCATTCAGGCAAACTTCTATGCCTCTTTATTTGAAACCTTCTTATTTTACATCAGTGGTTAATATTCTAAAAACTATAAAAGATGCAATTTATTTTGATAGTGGGGACATGCCTTCTTAGACACTTATTGATCAAAATTTTACACTCCTCATACAAGTACAAGTCAAAACAAATGTAGTCAAGAGAGTTCTTATTGATCATGGTTCTAGAATAAATTTTTGTAATATCACATTCTTACAGGCCATGGGTATAAATTTGGCATCAATTAAAAAAACATATAAGAAAATCTGAGGGTTTGATGATATACCATGATAGACTTTGGGTACTATTACTTTAGATATCATGGTGGGCCCAAAAACCCTCCCAATACAGTTCTCAGTCATGCCAAGTTCACTTCACTATAATATTTTACTCAAATGATCTTGGATACATACTATGGGTGCTATCCCTTTCACTCTCCATTGATGTATTAAGTTTTCCACGAGGGATATTTATAGACATGTCCAATAGACAACTAGGCATTTAGATATTTTTGGCTTATAGAGTCATCTTTGACTATTTCATCTGATGGGACAACATATCTCATAGTATAACCTTCACTTCATAGCATTTATTTAGATCATATACATACATATGAGGTTGGTTAGACTAGCACTTCCCACATTACTCCACTCACAGTATCACCATTAGAACTAGTTCTTTCACCAGTATTTGTAACTCTAGCCATTCAAGTTACTTCATTAGTTATAGTTCTAACACTTGTTACACATCCAACATCATTGAAAACCACACCAATAGCTCTAATTGATTCCATAGTTACTTCACCAATTACAAATATTTTATCAATAGTGCTTTCTTATACTACTATAGCTGATGAGGATCCTATAACATAGTTACCCTTTGTTGTAAATTCAGAGTTACCATATTTAAATGATGTTGATACAGATTCATAGGCTTCTTTAGATGATGATACAACACCCACACTTATAGATGACTATTTGTGTGGACTGAGATTTACACCAATTGGCCCAAGAGAGTACCAATATAACTCTAGATCTCTCATCCCACATCTTACATCATTTTTAGCATCTCTTATTACACTCTTAGGGTATAATCCACACTCACAACCACAAGTAGCTCACTTGGCACATATAGTCCACATGATTACTTCTATAGATAAGAAGTCAATCATTTAGATTTAGGTAGGTAGCACACAAAAGTAGCCTTAGTTCATGTTATAGACATTACTTGATCATGGGCTGATCACACTACCTACAGTATGACATAGATCTATCAACAAAATGACATAGTAGGATGATCTCCCATTTTTCTAATTTTCATAGGATTAGAGGCCATGATACAAAGTCATACATATCCTTATAATAGAGATTGAATAAACTACAATATTGAGGTATTATTTAGGTTATAGTACTACCAGTACCACCAGCTCTACCACTTCCATTAAAGTCACTTACTAGTAGGGTTAAACATCTAAGAGTAGAATCAATATCTCCACCACTAGAGCAAACCTCAATTTTCCCTTGACATGATGACATCACATACACATCATTTGTAGTATATGATGATACTTATGATGATGATCTTAACATATTTGATGATGGCTGAGATCCTTTCTACAATATTCATCCCCAACAGGCTCTATTTTTGGATCCCTTCCCACTACCAACCTAGTCTTTTATATTATGATGTATATAATTGTACATATTTTATTTTTAGCATTGATTGTACATATGGTTTCTTACACTTCCTATACATAATTTAAAAAATTTCAAAACAAAAATACAAAAACATTCAAAAAATTACAAAAACACCAAAAACAATTTTGATTGTATGCATCATCCATGTTTTCATTACTACTATCATGATATGAATTAAATTTACTATTTCATGCTATTGTATGTCAATTGTATACATTACCATGCTTCACTTGATCTTATTTAAGTGTGTGTAGTGACATCCAACTACTTTGTTTCCTCATTCTACCCATAGAGGGGGAATTCTTGCTTCTACATTTGAGACATACATTGTTATAGATATCCACTAGGGAAATCTTCTACATGACTACACTATCTAGTTTATGTCATTACTACACTACAAACTCTGAGTTATCATGCCGATGTATATTAATTTATAGCTTACAAAGAATATCATATTAATATTTCACTAGTATTTATCACTTGTGTATCCCTTAGCATATATTTATTCTTATACTACACATGTTTTTCATACTTTCACATTTGCTTTGATTAGTTAGATGTGCTTGTATCCTTTGAGTTATTACATGTTTTCTCTACTTGCTTAGCATAGCTAGTGAGATTGCATTTTCTAGTTCCTATTTGTCTCCTACTTGTGCCTTAGGACATTTTCCAATGTCCTTTGCTTCTTTTTCATGTGTGTGCCTTAAGAAAATTTGCCATTGTCCTTTGTTCATAATCTTATATGTGTCTATGGCATGTGTGCTAATTTAGATTATTTAACTTGTATGTGTATGAGGCATTTGAACATGCCTTCCATGCTTGTTTTTAGTTTGAGTAATGTGTGCCCATGCCACTTGTTTGCATGGCCCTTGGCCCATCTAGTATGATTCTTGCTTATTGATTCTTGATTGTTTGCTTATTGATTTTCAAATGTGTGCAATTGCATGATCCATGTCATGAATTTTATTTACTTTCTTAGATGCCATGCTGGACATCATGGTCCATCCCTCCAACTAACAACTAACAACTAACAACTAACAACTAACAACTAACAACTAACAACTAAAAACTAACAACTAACAACTAACAACTAATAACTAATAACTAACAACTAACTTCTAACAATTAAAAACTAATAACTAACAACTAACAACTAATAACTAACAACTAACAACTAAAAACTAATGACTAACAACTAACAACTAAAAATTAACATTTGTAGTTCTACTTTAGTACATTATACATGATTTCACATTGTTATATCTATCTAGGCATACCCCTGTTGATCTAACAATCTCTCTGTACAAACATTGCTATATCTTGAAACATATTGTCAAATATCAAATGCTATATCATATATCATTTTAGAATTAACACACTTGTAGGAATTTTTTTCTTCTTCTAAGGGAAGTCATTATAGGTTCATCATTTCTACCCTAAAAAGAGGGGGCATCAAATATGGGCTTTATCATAGAGATAAAACCTCTTAGCAATCGAAATAACATTCAAAATAGTCAGCACAATTTTCTCAATTATAGAGGGTTATCATGTACGACATGATAGTTCTCACTTTTAGTTTAGCTTAGGAAATTGGAATAACTTCTAGATTAGAATCCATGTTCTAGAAACTAGTGATTGGGGGTAATGTGTTTGGCACATTGATCTTATTTTGTTTCTAAGTTTAGTTTATTCCAGACATTCTCAGTAGTTATGTGTCTTCATCGTCATGTGGTTGGCATCACATTCAAGTTAAAATTTCATACAAGTTTAGATTTTTGAGTACCTAAGTTCCCAAGATAGCTTTCATTTAAGCCTAATATATTAGTTTTGGAGTGGCTTTCATACAAGCTTAATCTCCATCATTCAAAATGGCTAAGAGTGGCCTAGTTTCCAACACACATTTAACTATTTATGTCACAGTGTCATATTTACAACACATTCATGGGCTCAATGAGCCATTAATATGACATATATTCTATATCGACATCACTTCATAGATTCACTTCATAAGGAAATGATGGTGCCAAAGGGGTAGCCTTTGTATTATTCAGCCACCTATTTAGAGGGATTAGATATATAGTCTAGACAACAATTAGCACATGCATGATTCATTAACTTCATTTAGTTGATGAAGATGGAGCCAAAGGGCCAACCTTTGTATTATTGAGCTACATTCTAGGGAATTGAGAACTTAATGCCATTCATGATATTACTCTTGATTCAACACATACTTATCACAATCCAACATTACAATAAGTTTTGTATTGGATCGCATACTCGATGAGGTGTATTCATTCCTCTCATTTCCTTTAATTAGTTTTTTAAAGTTCTTATTTTAGATATAACATATCTAGTAAGAACTATTCTAATTCATGTTTTTATTTTTAGATTCATACATCATAGTGTGCTCTCTATGCGCATCCAACATCACCCAGCTTCATGAGCTTTTTCCTTACAAGTATGTTTAGGTATGCTTTCTATTTTTCGTTTATCCTAGTATATTACTTTTCTACATCACTATAATAAAGGCGGGGTAGAAATGTAATCATATAAAATTCAAAATTGGATGACTTATGCATGACTAGTAGCAACCAACCTATAGGTCCTCTTTCTTGCTCACTCAACCCTTCTCAGCTAGACTTTCACTAATTCTTAGTCACCCGTAGCTTTCCAAACTTAGATTTTTGAGACCCAAGAAACACTCTTAGACCTAGATCCATCCCCTAGGTCTCATCCTCCTAGAATAATAATGCTCAACTTGTATAGGAGCACTAAAATTTAGGAATATCTTATTTCTCATGTTGTTGTCTAAGTTCACTTTAGCCTCAAATGGTCAAATTTTCATGATTCCTTATCTTTTTCCATATCATCCTAATACAAGCTCATATAACCCATGATCATTAGTTTCCCTATGAAATGCCATTCAATGTCTACTTATAAGGGTTAACACTCATTCAAAAAAAACAAGCAAGAATACAAGCAAGTACACTCAAGCACTCTTCCCTATTCTCTAGATACAACCTTCCAAAACCAATTTAAGCCTATTCAAGCACTCATACCAGTCCCTAGTCATCTAAAGTAAATTATAGTTTTACATTATATTTACATACATCACAAAATTACACCAAGCACTTCAAATGGGAGAACTACATTAGATTGATCCTTCTTCAGAGTATTGGTATGTAGGTAGTGTTTCCACACATGGGGTGTGAAGTGCATCCAGTGTATTATTTACACACTAACCCCTTCTCTCTTTCCCAAGTTTACTAATTGAGTTCAAGTATCAAGAGTTTGTAAGGGTTTTGAATATTGAATTAGACACATAATGAGTTTTGTAAAGAATTAGGCTTTGATATTTCATTGCCAGGGTGTCATAGGCTAGTCGAATATAACCCAAAAAATCTAGACCACTAGGACATCAACACAAAAAGTGGAAAACAACACCAAAATTGGACAACAATGTTGGAAATTAGACTATAATGCTAAGTAGTAGGGTGTCCTTATTTTAGTGTTCCTGTCCAATCTAGAAATAGAGTTTTGGGTCCTATTTATGATAGTCTACCATCTTTGAAAAACAATTTATAGACCCTGCCTCATCTATTTCTTCCAATAATAAGCTAATTTTAATTTCTTTACACTTATTACTATTTTTAGAAAAGGTAAAATACATATATGTTTACACAAATCAGTAGGCTAATTAAGATGCATTAATTACTGATTTACATTTACTCAGACCTTTATTTGCTTAAGAATTAAACACTTAATTCCCAAAAGGAATAAAACATGGTGACACATCAACGCCCAATTAAATATGTATGTATTTTGATTATTTAGTGAGGTTGGAACTACTAGATCAGAATTTATTTTGAAATTATGTATTGTATTTTAGTTGAAGAGTTTTATTTTAGGTGAACACCATTGTACATGTATTACAATTGACACATTGTTCCATTTTTAGACATGTAATTTTATACTTTACTTGAGAGATGAGGAATCCCCATCCTTAGATTATATATATTTATATCCTCTTGATCACAAAGAGAGGAGAATTTTGGCAATTAATATCAATAGGAAATTCTAAAGAAAGTTATGTAGTTATTCTTGATGTGAAACTATTGATTAATCTCAAAACCTTTGGATTTTGTAAGAAGTTTTGTCTTTTTGGTATCTTAATTTTATAATTGTGCATGATTTATATTTTTAATATAGTTATTGTTATTATGTTATTGCTAATTTGAATGCCTTTTGTGTATTAATCATAATCCCCTCTTATGGATGTGCAAACATAGTCTTACAAATAAGGTAGCCTTTGATTATATATGCTTAAGTTTAATGTATTTATTGCTTTCTTGGACTTCTAACTATGTTTGATTATTGGTGTGATTATATTGGCTTATATCAGACATTAGTTTCTAATTAGTTGTCCACCCTTTAGTAAAATTGTCGGCTTAGAGAGGTTTCATCTTATTTTGTCTACAATATTTACTTTTTGCTTTACCTTTCCCTCTTTTTTTGAGTTTATTTTGGTCCTACCCATATTGGGTTATAACCATCATCTATCCACCCATATTAATTATATTTGGATTCATCCATATTTAACCCACCCATGGTAAATAAATTACTCTGTTCATTGTTATTACACCAATATGTTGCTTATAAAACCTAATACCTTACAAACCATGCCTTGGAGTGAATATTAATTCATAGATCCTAGAACATTAGAGTATACCTCATAGGGTTCCCTAGTGTGCATATAACCCATATCAATAGAAATTTATCTTGAGCTATAAGGAGGGCCTACACCTCCACCTTGATTTCTTTGAAGAGATCACTTGAGTTACACTAAAATTACTCAAAATATTAACAAGGTCTACCTTAGACACTAACTTGATATACTCACCTTTGGAAATCCATAAAAAAGTTAGGTTTGATAAAGGTGTGTCTAAAGGAGCCTAGGATTAATTATTAACTCCAAGTAGACAACCCCATATTCCACTATTTCCAATTTCCAAAGCTCCAACCTAACTAACCAATTATTTGATCAACATCATTTGAGTCATGCATGATTTACCTAGAAACCCTGAGAAGTATATTCCTTCATTTTCTCCCTTAAGAGGTAGGACTATTGAAGAACACATAAAGTCCTTCATGATCGATATGATAATATTGAATGTAACCCAAAAAGATGTGGCATGCAAAAATTTTCCCTTCATATTTTAATATGTTTCTTAATATTAGTTTCTAAATTTCATAGAAGGTTTAAATAAATCTTGGGATCAATGTCAAAACACCTTTCTGGCATAGTTGGGACAAGTGACTATTGTAATTTTTGTTTACCAAAACTTTTCAAGTATGATAAAAGAACCAAATAAGCTAATTTGATCCTTCAATGCTAGGTTCCAAATATGTATACCTAGATTGAAACTACCTATGAACTTACTGAGGTGTTATCCCTCAAAATGTACAAGAATTACCTAGACCCTATGACTCTTATTTTTATACATAGAGATGTTAGTGTTGATATTCTACCTTTGGCTTATAATGAAACTATCAATGTTGATAAATAATTGATCCCTCAATTATAATCATTGACCCCACTTAGTTTTGGTCCTATTTTACTAGCCTTCAACCTAATTTTGAACATAAATTGGAATATTATGGCCTAAATCATAAATTAGGTATACTACCATGTGCCTTTAATTCATGCTCCACCAAACCAACATCTTAGCTTACTAAAACATTATATGTATAACTATTAAATTAAAAATCAAGCCTTGATACTAGTTAATATTGCTTCTACATAGGGTACTACTTCAAAATACATAAAGATAAAATTGGAAGTTATTCAATAGAAGGTGAAGAAACTAAGTAATGAGTTTATAAACATATATAAGTGTATGGGGAACACTGGTGGATATAATACCAATTATAAATTTGGATTCATGAGGTAAAATAGGACTTTTAATAGTTCTAGAAATAATCTAGAATAACAATAGCTTAACAGGGTACCAAAAATAAATACCATGGAATCAACTCTTTATATCTAGTGTCAAGTTAAAAACACAACACAACACAACATGGTGAGATAGACTACATAGAGTTCTACACTAGCTTCAAGATATTTTAGAAGGAAATGGACAAAAAGAATGTTTTTCAAATCTAGTCAAACCATATTCCTCTAATACCCCAGGACATCCCAACACAATAATGGTATTTGAGACCTACAACTTCTTATTCCTAGTGGAAGAGAGAATGAACCAAAGGATAATAAATATAATATTAATTAATTCTAATAGTTCTAGAGGAATAATTATAATATGAGGAATAAGTAACCCATTACTATCTATACTCCTATGAATAATAATGCTACTACTCATCCATAATCTAAGGCTAACAATAATCCACCTCCCCCTAAAAGGGATGATAATTTTCATAATTTATAATCACAAAATGAAGGTGGGTACTATGATCATAGGAATTTTGACAATAGAGAGGAGGTTAGATCAAGTGTTAGTTTCACAAAACAGTGACATCAACACACTAACATGCTAACATCTCTAAGATTATATTTTAGGGGGAGCTTAATGAAAAAAAAAAAACTAAAAACCTAATTTAAATGCAAAGAACAAAAATACTTACCTTCCTTGAGAGCTCCAAATTATTTGTTTGTGGCTTGCTTAGTTTGTGCTCAAGGAGTCTTTGGAAATGGAGTTTTATTTTTTCCTTCTCTCTTTGGCACCATGGTGGCTTAATTGATGTAGATTATGATTTTTTGATGATTATTGGCTCAATATTTTGGCATTATAACATTATGGATATAAATCATGTTACAAAACCTACATTATAACTCTACAATTTCCAAGCTCTCAAATGGAGAGGAAAAAACATGCATTTATATGCTTAGGAACTAACCTCAACTCAAGGTGAGTTAAAGTGTAGTTTAAACATGGAATGGTTTCAAACCTAACCTAAGTGAGTCAATTAACACCTATAGAGTTAAAATCTATTAATAATTAATGATTTGTAATGAATAGTCATGGGTGAGATATTTTCTAAGGCTTGACAACTCACAAAAAGTAATCATGAAAAGCTAGGATATTTCATTTTTTTGAATTTATTTATTTAGTAATTCATTAATTATACATAGATAATTCAAATAGGAATTTAATTTGGTTTATATTATCAATTAATTCTAATAATCCATCTAGATCTTTCAATATTTGATTTTATGTCCATGTGTCCCACTTAATAGTTATATAGGCAAAATTACATGTTATGATGTCATAGGATGATTGGGGATGAATTCATGAGAGGTTATTATTACATACGATATGATATACCAATTAGGGATGTCTCAATGTGATTTTGATATTTTATGAATGATGCATAAGAAAATTTGGGACATTAAGTGATTCCTAGACTTAATTTACAATGATCGGTAGGAATCGCTCTGAAGTCTGATCAAAAGCCAGTTGTGACCAGTTTTGGGTGTCTATAGTTTACCCATATTTTGGAAGATGTTGAAATATATAATTAAAATAATTTTTTCTTAAATAATTAAATAGGTTGAAAAGAACATTATGATTAAACAAGAAGCTCCAAACAATGTTTGGGAAGCTCATAATGATCCCCCTCGAGGAAGTAGTTGGCACATATTATTGATGGATGGTCCCTAAAAAAGAAGCAAGAAGAAGAATGGAATTAACCCATGGGTGAGATTAATCCAATCAAGAAAATGCTCTCATGAATTGAATTAAATATTACTAATTTTTTCAAATGTGGTTATAATCAGTAACAAAGGTTGAGACTCTAATTTTCCCAAAGGTGTTTATAATCCGTGGCAATGGCATAAGCCTCAGTTAGTTTGGATGAGTCAAAATAATGATTCGCCCATATTTAGTTAAAATCATTAAGATGACCTAGATGGGATAATTATTTTTTGATTGTGCCCTAGTAGGGTAGATTGGCAAGTATAATTCAAGGGTAGAACCTGGTGCATAGATTAAAGATGAGCAGGAGAAAATGTAAATGTGATGGTCTAATTACTGAAGAAGCCACAAATAAAAATGCATATGTGGATGTGAAAAGTGATGAAAGTGATTAATAGAATAATAAGTATTTTTTAATAGAAATGATTTGGTTGTACCTACCAATGTGGAGATGCTCATCCTTATTAGAATTGATATAACTAGAATGGTGAATGGGTTGATTCGATCAATGAAGGTGGGAGGATTTTCCAAGCTTACCAAGGAGAAAATTTTGTGGCTCCATTTATTGTAAGACTTCTCAAGATGTTTTTTTCCATATCATGTGATGATATGTGTTATGATATAAAACACCATGATAATGTAACCAAAATGTGCATAAAGACTGACTCTCGATCCAATAAATACTTGAAAATAATGCACCAATGATAAAAATCATGATGACAATGTTGATGTATGAATATAGATGGACACAAGAATAATGCACAAGGAATCATTTAATGAACACATATAGATTGATTCAAGGTACAATACTGAAACAAAACAAAAAGGTAAGTAAATAAGTAAACAATTAAGTAGACAAAAACACAAAAAGATTGAAAGTAAAACCAAAAGAATGCATCCTAACTATGTATTTGCCCTAGTAGGGTGGATCAAGGATGACTAACTAGGCTTAGATAGGACAAATGTTTTTGGATTTTAAAAGTTTTGAATGTTTTTTGAATTTTTGGGGTATCTTAATTCATTATAGATTTAAAAGATACCACTCATAAAATAGCAAGAGAGTTGTCTTAGGTTGTTCATAAAACAATGAGAGCATATAGAAAAGAGGGACTGAGCTGATTCAACTTAAATAGATCATGACCTACATAGTCCTAATAGGATCTCAAGTCATAGTAGTTTTACTAATATGAAAAGCTATGAGAACTAAGTAGGTGATAACAAGTTCTAAAATTGAGGCAAATAAATGGGAAAATGAGAATAATAATATAAAGGTGATGCGATAATGCTTTTTAAAAGGTGCTGTTCCTAATTTGCCCATAGGTAGTTAGAATTAGGAAATAACAACATAGGTTAGTGATACTAATTTTCCCATGGGTGGTTATAATTAGTAACATAAGGTGGACAACTAATTTTCCCATAGGTGGTTATAATCAATATCACTAGTCAAATGTGAATGAAAGACAACTTTCTAGATCTACTATCACACTACTTTCATAAAATATCATTAAAACACAAATTTATTAAACTACTGAAATTAGATCAGAATCCAGTCATGGAAGGTATGGGAGGAACCAAAGGAACCAAGATAAAAATAGGCTTGGGTAGGATGGTTAAAAATAGGCTTTGGTCTAATAAGGATGGCATGGTAGGATGTCATAGGGTATTGTTTATGATGATGATATGATGGAAATGTTACGAAAATTGGATAAAATGGTAATAAGGTTTCCCCCAAATGATAAGGAAAGGATATGAAACAACGAAAAGAGAATGACAAATGGAAAGGTATGGTAAATATTTTTGGCCAAGGTGAATGATTATGTTGTTCCTACTAATGTGGAGATGCACATCCTAATCAACATATGACACAACTATAATAATCAATCATGTAAATTGATATCCCATGCCTCTTTTGAATAGATTTTATGTTAAGAATTTTCTACAAATTTGGATGCAAATGATGTTGTGATCTTTATTTGTCATTGATTTATTTTCCTTCAAATATTGAGATAAGGTATCTTTGTGTCCTCTACAAAGCAAAGTATAGTGAGGGATGGTAAATATAGATAAATGTTCGATGATATCTCTAATTTGGTAATATATAGCTAAATGATAATGGTTGGGAAATAAATAAAGATCATGTTTTTAGGCACACACAATGTTATTAATTTTAGATTCAACATAATTTTGGTTATGGTAGGGCTAAAGAATTCTAAATATGCTCTTGATAGGAACACCATATTTTTATGTTGTTTGGGCTTAAGAGTAGCTACCATACGATTATGTTGTAGATTATAAGCTATACTAATTTGATCTTCGATAATGTCTTCATCAACTAGCAAAGAACTATTGTGCTTAGTTATTGATGCCTCGATGAGGTTTTCACCAATGAAGTTGTCTTGATTATCCCCTATTGCCTTTGATAAGGTTTAACTAAGGAATATTTAATTTTAACATTGATTGTGTTCTAGTACCTCCAAGAATATTTCACTAGAAGATGCTGAGTTTGGACTTTGATTGTCCCCTAGTGCCTTCAAAAAGGTTTCACTAGGAGATTGTTCTTATTTTTCATAAATGTGGTTTTACCCCCCCTAATATTCTATAACTTATATGTCACCATGGATGTAATTTAACAAGGTATGATTCCATTGGTCCCAATTGACACTTGTGGGAGGTGGAATATCAATATAATGGCTAGGTTGGTTGGTGGTAATGGCATGTGGAATGGTAATGGAATGGGAAGAGGCCACATAATCATCATAGAAGATAATAGGAGAACTTATGTCTAAATAAATTAATCATCCTCAAAAATCATATAAGGATCATAAATATATTCAAATTTATCTTCAAGGCATGCATAACTAATGTTATAATAGCCATGAACATATTCTAATTCTGAAGTTGAGCCTAACTCAAAGGAATCTAAATTCGATGTTGACACTAACGTTTATTTTGATTATGATGCTAAATATGATGTCATTTCAAGAATATAACCTAACTTCAATGTTCATTCTTCATTTGGTGTGGATGTTACTATAAATATGTTTTATTGAATACTTGGTATTAGACAAGTAATGACCTGTGATGGCATGATGGACTCCATAAAGAATGGTTTGTCAACATGAGACTCCTCAATAATGGGAAAAAGGTCAAGATAAAACTCCATAGAGACTATCTTATCAATGGGAATATCTTTGAAAATATTCATATGGTTGAGATAATAATTTCCCCTAAAATGGTTATAATCATTAAAAAGTGACTCAACAAAGACTAACTTGTCAAAGTGAGACTCCTCGATAATGGGCATAGTAATAAAAGGTGATTCATCATAGGTTAACTTATCACAAATGTTT
The DNA here is from genome assembly GCA_037957365.1 of Torreya grandis. NCBI lineage: Eukaryota > Viridiplantae > Streptophyta > Pinopsida > Cupressales > Taxaceae > Torreya > Torreya grandis. The sequence continues at coordinate 1,045,321 of JARHVA010003345.1, read as the reverse complement.
GGTTCAATAAAAACATATTTAATTGGTTGGTTCTCTGGCCTTGGTTTTCAATTGGTTGGAAAATACTAGTTTTCAATATATCTTGGTCTTTAAATGATTGACTCGATTAAAGAGGTACTAACTAGATTAGTTTGGGATGGATAATAAATATGGGTTTTATAAATTTGGAAATGGATGGAAATGGTTTTGTGGTTGGATAATGATAGGGCATCATGGATCTTGATTGCTCAAACAAACTAAAGGATGAGGTCCTGGTATAGAGATGGTAGGGCATCGTGGAGCTTAGTTACTCACACAAGCTAAAGGATGAGGTCCTAGAATGGTAATGGTAGGGTATTATGGAGATTTATTACTTTAAAAAGCCAAAGGATGAGGTCTTGGTATATAAATATTAGGGCATTATGGAAATTAGTTACTTACACAAGCCAAAGGATGAGGTCCTAGAATAGAAATGGTATTCTTTGGATACTTTGGAGCTTGGTTGCCCATGCAATCTGAAGGAGGGTTAATGGTATAGGTTGAGGATTAGTTAGTAATGAAAAGGAAGTTATCATATGCCAACCATATTAAATAAGGGATCACCAAACATAGTGCTTGGATTTGTTCCCTAGATTAAATATTATAGGGAGGATATGGATCTATCTCACAAACCACTTCTTCACCATAGGGGTCTTGATTAAAGTTAATTTGTGTCACCATTATATCATAAATTGGATGATACTTGAATCCACCATAAGTGTACCTAGACATATCTACATCATTAATTAAATCACCACAAAAATTCTTGGAGTTATACAAACTCCTAAAAATGATGTCAAAAGGACAAAAGGTTAGAAATTGGTGTAAATTGTTTTAGGGAAAATGTATCTCCAAAATGGTCTATTATAAAAATTAGTATAAAACACATCTAACATCATATGTCTAACATGAAATGTCTCACACACAAGTTCAAGTGGCTGAATAAAAATTAGCATGCCAAACTCTAGGTTCAAAGTGTTCCAAATAGGTCTAATCTAGGAAAAATAAAATTTACTAATTCTTTTGGCCAAAGGTGGCATCAAAATATAGACTCAAATAAAGGCATGTGCTAGGACTTTTGGACAAATGTGGTATAAAAGTATAGACTTAAAAACAAGGTGAGATTGTAATCTAACAAATTTGAAACACTTTGGCATAGGCTAGGAATACAGAATTTAAACATAAATTTGTTCAATTGGCATAAAGCATAAGGAAAAAGACATATGGAGAGATATGTTGTTTCTCCCATAAAAAATAATGAAAATTAGGATTATTTAAACAAACAAGTTAGACAAAATTGAATGGCATAATGGTACTAGGTAAAATATCACAAAGGCATACATGACATTTGTTTTGAAAAATGGCATAAGGCACAAGGAAAATAAGTCTTGAAACAAATTGAGTAATGTAACAATGTTATTTAAATCTAAAGGTATAAAAAATGGTATGTTTTAAGACTCCAAGGTATAAAACTTGAAATGATTTAGGTATAATAACATTACCCATTTCCAATAAAGTGACACACACATAAAGATTTATCAAAAGACAGGTAAAAGTGTGTGAAAAAATGGGTAGCATAACACCTCCTCAAACAAAAGAGTGATGTATAAACAAAAATAATTTTGATGTGACACAAACAAATAGAGTTAGACTCATAAGACCAAGAAATAAAGGATGAAATGACATAGCGTCTAAATGTAACATCTCGAATCCTATAAGTAACAAAGTTGTATCATATTGATAAAATCTATTTTTATACATACTCTTGGGAGGATTTTAAGTGTTAATCCAAAAATAAAAGCATGTGAAGTAGTAGTTTTTTACACCCCCTTTCTATCAATAGATTTTATGGTGACATGGACCTTTGGGCTACTTGCCCTACATCAACAATATGTCTACATCAAGTGGGGTTTATCTAAAACTTAAAATTTTGACCATCTAGATGTTCCAAACTGTGGCTAATGTTAGAGATGCCTCACATCAATTGACTTCATAATTTTTATATTTATATGAAATGTTCTATTCCTTTGCATAGTGATTCCATCAATGTGCTACTTAGTGGAATCCCCTAGTTAACTAGACTTGACTTGGGTTTTCATTATGAAAGGAGAGGTTAGCTATTCAACCCTTGGTTCTCATAGTGTGTGTACCCTAATTTTTATACTTTGTCATAGAGTGGGGTTGGTATGATTCTAGGAGATTAATTCCTAGGTTAACGCACCCATAAAGGACTCATGAAGAAGCTATGAACTCCCCTTCACAAGCCAAGTTGAATAAAAGAAATGACTAATCAAAAAAACATTATAGGTTACTTTTAGATCACCCAAACCATACGGGTTTTAAGGACTACCTAGAAAACATTCTTTCCACACCTTGGAATAGGCACAAACTATAAGTGAAAAGGTGCTTTTGAACACCCAAGTTCCCTATAGGGGATGCGGGAGAGCATACACACACTCTTTATTTTTCATAAATAAACAAACAAGTAAAAAACAAACACTTTTAAGAAATTGTAATCTATGTGAGTGTTAATTTTATGCACCAAATGAAAATTTTTAATGAATTTATAGGGCCCTTGGCTTAAATTTACAATGCTTGAAATAATTTTCACAAAAAAACATTAACACTAATCAATCAGGTTCCTTTTAATCACTTAAAACCAAATGTTCAAGACTTAACCATTCTTTTTAGGCACCAAAATGAAGTGTTCAAGAATTTGAAGTTGAAAATTTATGTTCTTATCCTACGTTGGCCCTACATGTGTTATAGAGTTTCCTTCTACTTTGAATCACACTAATGGATGAGTAAACAAGTTTTGAACATACAACTCTTAGTTTTCTTTGTATTATTTTTTACACAGAGACCAATGTCGGTCACTTGTGACTAATGTTAGTTAAAAGTGATTGATGCCAATTGGTAACTAATCGATATCAGTTGATAAATACCAATATCAGCTACCTATGAACTTGAAGACAAAACCGAATGATGTGAAAAATGTTTGTTAGATAAAAATATGATAAAAACTCCATAAAACCTACAACAATATGATTAAATAGGATAAATACCAATCAATGGAGCCAAGAAATAACAACTAAGAATGTTAAGAAGATTCAAAATCCAAAATTTTAAGTCATGTCCTACTTTGCACCTTGAATGATGATGGTTATCTAAAAATGATGTCATTTTTTCAAAATCGATGATGGTTTAGGTAGAAATGATGATATTTATGCCAAAATGATGTCAGACTCTGTGTAAATCTGAATTAGTACCAAAAATGAGAATATGAAAAAAATTAAGCTAAAAATCTATTTTTGAAGATATTCAAGCATTAATTTGAAAATTTTAGAGTTACATATTGGTCTCCTTGGTATGTGGGATACTTATATAGTCCCACCAGGCATGTCATTTGTGATCATAGGAATTTTGACAATAGAGAGGAGGTTAGAACAAGTATTAGTTTCACAAAATAATGAAATCAACACACTAACATGCTAACATTTCTAAGCCTAGATCTTAGGGGGATCTTAATGAACAAACAAAAATTGAAAACCCAACTAAAATTCAAAGAAAAATAATCCTTACCTTCTTTGAGAGATCTAAATGATTTGTTTGTGGCTTGCTCAATTTATGCTCAAAGAGTCTTTGGCCATGGATTTTTCTTTTCTCCTTCTCTCCTTGGAACCATAGTGGCTTGATTGATGTGAATTATGATTTTTTGATCGGGCTTGGATCAATATTTTGGAATTATAACATTATGGATATAAATCATGTTAAAAAACCTAAATTATAACTCTACAATTTCCAAGCTCTCAAATGGAGAGGCAAAGGCTTGCATGTATAGGCTTAAGAACTAACCTCAAATCAAGGTGACTTAAAGTTTAGTTTAAATATGGAATGGGTTAGAACCTAGCCTATGTGAGTCAATTAACCCTAATAGAGTTAAAAGGTATTAATAATTAATGATTTATAATGAATAGGCATGGGTGAGATATTTTGAGACCTTAAAAACTCACAAAAGGTAATCATGAAAAGGTAGGATATTTCATATTTTTGAATTTCATATTTTATTAATTCATTAATTACACATGGACAATTCAACTAATAATTTAATTTGGTTTATATTATCATTTAATCATGATTATCCATTTATCTCTTTTAAGATTTGATTTTATGTCCATGTGCCCCACTTAATAGGTCTATAGGCCAAATTGCATGTTATGATGCAACAGGATGAATCCATGAGAGATTATTATTACATACGATAGGTTACCCTAATTAGGGATGTCTCAACATGATTTTGAGCTTTGATAAATGATGTATAAGTAAATTTGGGACATTTAATTATTCCTAGGATTAATTTACAATGGTTGATAAGAATCAATTTGAAGTCTAACCAAAATCCATTTGTGGCTAGTTTTGGGTTTTCACAGGTATAATATTGTTGAGGACATGAATAATATCAAGGATAATATCACCCTAAAATAACTCACTCAAATCACTAAACATAGTAATTTATTTCTCAATACCCTAACTAGGAGATCCTCTACATTTGATAAGTCCAAAGTTGTGCATACAAATATGATGGTATATAAAGACAAACTTGAAATTCTATTATTTTTGATATCAATATGAATGCTCGGTAAGAATGTGCATTATTACCTAGTTGACTTAGGTGCCTCAACGAATGTGATGTTAACAAATATTTAAAAAACTAGGTTTGACACCAAATAAGTCAAAAATAGTAGTCTTATAATTAGAGATGTCTTCTATACCATACATTAGAGAACTAGTAAATGTACACAATTAGCTGGCATTAGATCCATGTGTATAAAAATACATATATATCTTGGTTGTTAACAATTCAGAGGCTTATGTTTACTATTTATATATGTTTGGTCAAAGACACTGAATGGGTACATGGCCACCAACTTCTCACACATGTTGTTACATTGGAAATGATTAACCAATAAGATTCAGGTGGACATAAAATCAAAGAAGAAGTACCTAGTTATTGAATACAATGCCAATAATTAAAAGGTTGAATTCACATCTCTTTATGTAGGAATATACATATTTACTACCAAGAATGAGATTTATGAACACAAATTTGAAGGTCCTTCTCCATTTTAGACTCTTTATTTTGATGAATCTAGATCAAAACAAGGTTATGGTGTTAACATAGACCTGATAGAAATAAATGGCAATAAGTACTTAGCTACCTATAGACTATAATTCTATTGAACTATTAATAGATATGAGTATGAAGCTCTAATCCTTTCCCTAGAATTCACATTGAAACATAATGCCAATTATTTGTAAATCTTTAGTGATTTTGAGTTGGTTTTTAACCAGATTATAAAGAAGTATCAATGTAAGCTAACATACTTAAAGAAGTATAAACATTGAACATGGGACTAAATCAAGTCCTTCGAGGCATTCTCCATAAAATCTATCCCAAAGGAACATAACTAGATGACAAATTCAATAGCAACATCATCTACTAATGTAGTACTGCTCTAAGAATCCAAAATGTATAAATTCTTTGTTGATCTAGTTCCTTGCCCCTCTATCCAAGTTAATGGGAAAAATTTCTAAGTATTTAAATATAATTGATAGATTATCCAATTCATGATTAGTTATGGGGACTTTGAATCTCATTTGATAAATGATAAAGATGTTGATCTAATGCATATCATACATGGGATAATATGGAGTCCTATACATGAAAGATAATTGCATCCCTCTAGGAAAGATTTCCTTAGAATGATCTTTTGATGTAGATCCACAAGATTAAAACTAAAAATACTATAAGGTAACTGAGTCTGATTTTTAAGAAGAATTTAGGGACTAACTAACATCCTTAGTATGTGACCATTGGTTTTATTTTCACTAAAAATGAGAAAAAAATTGAAGAATCTGATGACATAATACAAGGGTGTGATCATCTAGATGAAGATTTAAAAATATTTGATCTCAAAGTCATCACACACACCATTCCATTAAAGCTTGAGCATAATCCTTTTAGGTTGAGATAGAGGCCAATTAATATAATACTAGAACCTTTCATCTAAATATAGGTATAAAATATAATAGATGCCAAGATTGTCTTCCTAATCAGGTATTCTACTTAGGTAGCCAATCTAGTACTAGTTAGGAATAAGAATGGGGAAATCAAGATCTATGTAGACATTAGGAACTTGACTCAAGAAATAGAAAAATATAATTATCCTTTAAACACACAAGATTAGGTAATTAATATAGTTAGTGGATCTTATATGATGTATTTTTTTTTATTGGATTCTTAGGTTATAACCAAGTGCTGGTAGAGGCACAAAATAGAATGAAGAATACCTTTACCACAAAGTGGGGACATTTTGCATACAAAATGATGATTTTTGGCCTAATCAATGCAAGATAAACCTTCTAGAGAGATATGGCCCTCACCTTTTAGGGAATAATTATTGATAAATGAATCATCATAAACATGGATGAATTGATAGTGTACTCTAAAGATAGAGTTGATCATGAAGTTCATCTATAAAGAGTAATTGATAAATGTCAAGGATATGTAGTCTCTCTTGATCCAAATAAGAGCATATTTGGAGTTATTGAAGGGAAATTATTTGTCCACATCATCACTAAGGATGGGATATTCATTGATATAGAAAAGGTTTAGGCCATACCCAAGCTGACACCTCCCAATAAAAAGAAATAATTGAAGTTTTTATTTGGTAAGATTAACTCTGTGAGGAAATTCATTTCTAGTTTTGTAGAGATTTTCAATCCATTGAATGATATGCTAAAGCAAGATGTTAAGAAAGAGTGAATAATAAAGGCTAAGATATATTTTCAATACATCATGATTTCCATTACTCAAGTTCTAGTTCTAATTATCCTAGACTTTAATAAATATTTACATATTTATTCATTCACTTTAGAACATAATATAGCTAATGTACCTACATAAAATGTGGACAAAAATAAACATCCCATTTCCTTTATGAGTACTAACCTAAAGGGTAAATCATTGAAATACTTTGATATAAAAATAGATATATGTGTTGATAAAAGCTATGAAAATGTTTTGGCATTATATTCTAATAAACAAGACATACACCATTGTCCCAAACCCAACTATCAAGCTCACACTTGGCTAGAACAAGTTGTATGAGAGAAGAGGCAAGTGGATGGATAAATTTTAGGAGTTTGATCTTAAAATAAGGCCATCTAAGATGTTGAGATGCCAAGGAATCATCCATCTCATGACTAAAACTAATCCACACATTTTTATTGAATAAATAAATGAGGCTCAAGTAGAAAGTGGTGAGTGGTACACTTAATCATCCATTATTTACTCATAAATACATGTCCCTCTAAATTAAATAGAGTAGAGGTGAGCCTTTAAGCTTAAATCAACTCAGTGTATGATCAAGAATGGACTCATCCAAAAGTAACTATGAGGGAATCTATTTAAGGTGTATTTTAAGAGAAGAACTTGCATACATCTTGGATAATCTACATCAAAATATTGGTAGTGGACATGAGGAAGTAACACAAAAACTCAAAAATTATAAGGATATGATACTAATGTAAAAATATGCACGTAACCATGTAGGAACTTACCATGAATGTAAGGTATTTGGAAAAAGGTAGGTGATGCTACTATGCCACTATAACTAGTCATAAAAAGACACCCCTTTGCTCAATGTGGCCTTGAATTTAATGAGTTAATTAACCCAAACTCTTTAGCAGGGCACAAGTTTTTCCTAACAACTATTGACTATTATATTAGATAGATATAAGTTATTGATACTAAGAATTGTAGAGTAATCTATGTCATTAAATTTTTATAAGAAAATGTGCTAACTAGGTTTGGTACCCTAATTTCTTTGGTTTGTGATAATGGCCCAAATTTTTAGTCCACTAAATTTACGAAGTGGGCTTACAACAATCAAATAACCATCAAGTTGTCTTTGAACTACTATCCACAAGGGAATGGAGTATCTGAATCTACCAATAAGGATCTGATGGATGTCATCAAGAAATAAACACAAGATAGATTAAGGGAAATGCATCTCATATTGAAGTATGCATTGTTGGTAGACGGAACAAGACACAAGTAAGCTCTCAAAGATTCACCTTTTTTTGTGTATGAACAATATCTAGTATTCCTCATTACTTATAAAATACTTATGTATGAATTCATGTAATACTAATTTGGGGGAAGATGAAATAATATAGTGTATACTAATTTATATAGTCCAAATTGAAGATACAAGAATTAAAGCACTTCACAACTTTAACAAACATAAATACATTATAAAAAGATGGTTTGACAAAAGTTCTAAGATCAAGGTCTTTAGGATTTTAGACCAAGTGATTCTATGGGATAAAGAAATTGAGAAGAAAGAACATCATGATAAGCTCACTCCTTTGTGGAATGGGCCATATCAGATATCATAAATCTTAGATAATAATGCCTTCCTCTTGAAGGACCTCTAAGGTAATGACCTCACCTTTCTAGTCAATGGACAATTTTCAAAATATTATTTCATGGATGCTCTAATTAGATATGATTTTGAGTGAATGTAAGTGGAAATTTTGAAGGAGTAAATTGGATTCCCTTTTTTATAGATTTGATTTCCTATTTTCTATATTATATTTCTTGATTTCTAGATTATATTCCATGTTTTCTTATATTAGATATTCACTGCTTTCTACATTTAATTTTAGTAGATTAGTTGTCATGTTTTCTAAATTAGTTTTATAAAATTGCATAATAGACCAACTAATTTCCTATGCTGAAGTATAAAAAACTTGTAATAAAAATAAGGGGATAATTTAAAATGATGCAAAATTGGTTTTCATAAAGATTTACTCAGATAATACTAGAAATTTTGGGATTGAGGTATGTGTTATGACTAAATTAGGTTCTACTTGGACCAAATGAGTTTATTTGAATTATGATATTTAATCTAATATAGTCATGCAAATTTTATAAAGACTTTATATTTATAAATATTAATTGCACTATTACATGCTAAAAATTGTATGGGAGATAATAAACATAGAAATGGATACACATTGATAGGAATGTATTGATTAAATTATGTTTTATTATATATGTACCCAACCAATGGTGATTATCAACCCTTCTTCTATCTGTGTTCCCAAAAATAATCATCATACAAATTAATAAAAGATGGGTGATTTAATTAATATCTATCAGGGATATAGAAGTTAGACTAGAAGTAGAGCAATACATTGAGTGGGATCAAAGGCATCTCTATTAGGGATATGGATGCATGGTTTGTAGTAGAGCATTACCTAGGCTTCCCTTACTATTTGGTTACAAAATTTGAGGTTAGAAAACCTATATTGTGTATTCAAACCAGGGGAAATTAATTTAACAAAAATAATGCACTCAAATATAAGGAATGGAAAGGGTTAGTATGTTACATGAGTAATTATGGGTCATTTTCAGGGTCTGGTCTCTTTATCATTTTCTTAGTAGAACTAAAGTTTTATTATGATGCATTACTGATATTCTAGGTTCTTAAATACTCAGGAGTATTTCCCCTCTAAGTTTCTATTTATTGTGCCCTAACACACACACACACACACACACACACACACACACACACACACACACACACACACACACACACACACACACACACACACACACACACACACACACACACACACACACACACACACATGCATGCATGCATACACAAACACACAATATTTTTAAATCTATATAGGGATTCATTATTGATTGAATATCCCAATTAAAGGTGTTTTAAACCAAAAATCTATGATGTGTAATTTGAGATGTACAAACTAGAGGTCATTTCAAAGTTTATAGTGTGTTTCAAAGTTATGAAAAGAAGAATCAAAGATATGAATAATCTATATTAATGATTTATATTTTACCTTTGATTTTATTTCAATTCAAATCTTTGATGAACTTGTTGGATTTTTATTTAAAGTTTAACTGAGTTAATGTGTTTTAATTTTATTTGGTTATTTTCCTATGTTTTGTCTCACATGGGTTATTTTATGCTTAAACATTTCATCACAATACTTCTAGGCTCATCTACTTTGAACACATGATATTATTACGATAACCTAGAACCCAAATAAAGAACATAATTCACCCAAACAAGGGATTTCCAAGATCTTTCCACATTTCCTCAAACTGCTAACCCATAAGTGATGTCATCATAGTAATTAATATGGATATTATGGGCAAGTAGAGTAGTGAGAGCCATCCATATGTCATCATCTTGATAACTTG
>JARHVA010003345.1:900000-1027500 GCA_037957365.1 Torreya grandis | reverse complement strand
ATGTCAAAATATTCCTCATTCCAAAATAGATAAAATATAATAGAATTACATGGCCCACTAAAAAACCTCAAGGAGAGGTCTGATGTAGACCGCATCTTAATAGTTCTCATAGGATTCATTGAATTGCCAATGATTAGTTTTTGAGGTTGAACCTATGCAAGTCAATAAAATAATCATGGAGGAGTGTCTTTGATATAACTATTATGTGAATGAAGTATGGGGATCACATGCCTCTTTTTCCTTTGTGGTACTATGAACAACTAAGGGACTAGCCACATTGTACATTGCCAATGTATTTAACTACTTAGATTTTAAAAATAAAAAATGTCCAAATATAATTCTCTAGGGGCAAGCTTTATGTATTTCACTTAGGTTTTGGATTCAAAAAAAGTGTCTAAATCAAGCTCCTTAGGACTGTGACACTTTTCAATTCATTGCTTGATCAAGACCTATGATCCATGCCTTTATCCTAAGGACCAAAATTGATCTAGATCTCAAGTCATATTTAAATCATATATGTCTTTATAGTACTCTTGGGATGCATTTTCATGTCTCAGATTTGCTTTGTATATTTTCTAACTTAATCATATCATGACACTTGGCATGTCCTCACTTTTATTTTGGGTTTGGACTCAATATTTTTCACCCTAGTCCACCTTTAGTATCGAGTGAGTGAGATTATGGTACATGAATTGATCTCACTCTTTCATGTGGTCATTGATCTTTTATGTATGTGATCCTAGGATTGTTGTCATAGCTTAATGAGATGTTAACACATGGCATGATCATATTAGTCTGGGGGTTCATAGGCTCCATATATTCCTTTTCTCTATCTATATGTCACAATTTAACAAGATGATACCATATGGATTGACCTTTCTTGTCAAAATGATCACCTATCTTTATAATATGTCCCCATACCTCCACACTCTAAATGAGTGAGATGTTTCCATATGGATGTCCCTTACTCATCTAGGTGCTCTATAACCTTGGGACTTGGGCCTAACCCTCTTATTTGTATATGATAAAGTCCTTCCATTTGGCATGATCTCACTTATTTGGATGCCCAATACTTATTTGTTTCAACATTTTATTTTGGTGGAATAAGATGGAGACTATTTAATAAAATTTGGGATTTATGTAAAAAACCTAAATGAAAACACTATTGTGAAAAATCAAAAGAATAATATAACAATGATAACATTCACTAACTTGAAACTACTATATTATAGAATATTAATAAAATAAAAAAGTGTAATTAAAAAATAAATACTTAGCTAGAAACTATGCCTTCGAGAGGAACCAATGTCTATAACTTATTGTGTAGAAAGGTATGGTGACTAGAATTAGGATTTTGGAGTTGGATCTAGGATTGGACAATAGTTCTGAGAAGAGGAAACTAGAGGGGTGGTGTTCCTATCTATCCTAGGTAACTCATATCTATTTATAATGAATAAATCAATAATTCTAGGTTCTTTGTTGCTTCGTCTATAGAGCCTATATTTGGTATAGAGGCTTATGATTACTTGTGGAAACCAATGTGTAACTAATTCTACATAAAAATATATCTCCTTAACATGTTCATACTAATGCAAATTAATGGGGAAAATTATTCAATGGTTGAATTTGGGTGAGATGTCAAAAAACCATATATTGAGAACTACCTACGTACCAATACTCTGTAGGGGATAAAACCTCATATAGTTATCCCATGATATGGTGGTGAGTGATTAATTAGTGAAATGTGCTAAATTTTGGTGCAACATTGATGTGATTAATTTCCTTAATAATGAATTGTGACCTAAAAAATGTATTCAGACTTGATCTTTGGGCTATTAATGTTATATGCAATCAAAGTTGGGAGAAATAGGTATTCTTCTCTTGATGTGAAAGTATGATTCTAATGTTTTTTGATATGGAATCCCATTATGTAAAAATTTATTTGAAAAGTGTTTATATAGTCATATCATTGAAAAACCATCAACTGGGGATCAAAAGTGACATGGGATGACCTTCTCATATCTTTGAATTTGGAAAATTATCATCATTTGGAGGGGAGACATGAGAGGGGGGAGCACACTAGAGTGGTATGTTATGGTCCCCTAGGGAGTTCTTATCAAATGGGCGATTTAATTATTATATGTGTTAGGTATGGCCTAAAATATGTCTAAAGTTGATAATAATGTGGATGAGTAAATTTTGGGGTCATTTATCAACTTATAAGAGTGTGCAAGGTGGTCTAAAATGATAAAAAATGGCCCTAAGATAGGTCTAAAGATAAGTGTGTAAAAGAGTGGTCACAATTGCATGAATTTAGCTTAAATTTTAATTTTATTTTTCTATGTTTTCTACCCTTTTATTCTATTGATTCAATAAAGTGAAAGTACTAGAGTAAAATGGAAAAGAGTATGTACATGAACTTAATTATGGGAAGGAGTCCTAGATTTAAGCCATAACACTAAATTATGATCCATGCAAACCTACAGTGAATCATATGTAATATAAATATTTACTTAATATGAATATAAATAAGTAAAATACAAAAAACTATAGAGTGACAAGGATCAAATATAGTTGATCGAGTATGTGAACCATTATGTCTTTTTTGGTGTAAAAACTAGTGATTGTGGCATGTTTTACATTTGTATTAACATTTAATATATTTTATTGGAATTTTAATGATGTAATACTCATATATAAGTGGGTGTGGTTAATAAATCACATGTTCTTGACTCCATCATCATCATCATCATCCTAGGGTAGTGGAGTAACATAAAATCCCTATATGAATCCCAACATATATATGTGGTTTAAAAAGTGTAGATACCAGTGCAAAAACTAGTGTAGATATTGGTGAAAATAGTGAACCAACCAATACATATGGAATAAAGTTCAATTCTAGTGAAAAAATAGAAAAAAATTGGTGAAAATATTGAGTATAATATGGGTTTTGTGTATACATCATGGAGAATGACATGAATTGTCATTCCATATACGAAACTAGTGTAATGAGGAAGAAATGTGCCATACACATGACCATAATTGATATGTAGTGGATATATATTTTGATATTGAGTAAAAAAATTATGATTTTGAGAAGAAACATGTGTTACAAACTGAAACAACATATTTCACATGATTACCCCCAAACTAAGAAAATATAAGATAAAGTATGTAAGTATGAGTAATTCTAGAAAATGAAACTGTGAAATTGTTGATTACTAATATGAGTAAATAGATATTCTAAGAAATTATATAAATTCCTATCTTTTAGGTATTTTTAAAACAACACTATGAAGGACACTAGAGCAATGTTCTCTTATCCAATGTGGTGCTTGTGTCCAAGTTGACTTTATGTGTGTGTTTTGAGATTATAATTGTGTCAACTATATATCCACTATTAAATATTGTCTATGCACTTATCTGAAAAGGTTAAGTGTCTAATACAAACCTTTGTGAATGTCCCCTCTTTTAAGGTGAGTTTATAAGCATGTATATGAGCTTAACTCAAAATAAAAGGTTATATAATAGGTTTCTATGGTGTAAAAATCCAAATCTAAGTAATAATGACATCATGGAAGAGCATGGCATAATTATGTATGTAAAATAAGCATAGTAATAATGTAAAATACATGTGAAAATAAGCATTTAGTGTGTGTGTGTGTGTGTGTGTGTGTGTGTGTGTGTGTGTGTGTCTAAATATATGTGAAAATAAGCATTTAGTGTGTGTGTCTAAATATATGTGAATATGAAGCATGCATACAATTTGATCAAATGGGTATATAATGTTGAATGTAAATACTTATGGAGTAATGCATGATATCCATTATGACATTGGAAGGGGTTAGGTGCATGATATCCATCATGGCATCCAAATATGAGTAAATAAACAAGAAAAATGTCATGGAAAAAATTCACACAATCAAAGAGTATGCACACAACACACAAAACACATAATATAAGGCCAAGGGACTAAAAATAAGGGACATGTTCAAATTTCACTCACTCAAATAGAAGACACATACAAAGGCATGTTCAAATTCCCTCATGTTCATACAAAGAAACAATGGAGGCTTATATCTACATAGAAGGACATGTTTAAATGTTAACACACATGGATAGAAGACACACACAAGGACATGTTAAAATGTACTCACATGCATACAATCAAATATATAAGGGAATAGAGATACTTGTCGATGACATATTCAAATGTTCTCAAATAAAATGGGGAACTCTATACAAGATGTGAATCTAGGAAAATAAATATAAAAATCATTCATGATTATGTACTTTGAGCACAAAGAGCTATGTTGCAATTTAAGTAATATTCATTAACTAAGATAAGCAGTAATATATCACAATGTTAGTGAGTGAGAAATGTCATAAGATGTAATACAATTCTTACATCCCAAAGTGAGATTTCCAATGTGAGTGAGATAAGGTGGGAAAATAAGGATAAAACCTATGTTTACCATGCCCCAAGTGAGCTTTCTAATGAATGTACATGTTGTAGTAATCCTATGTGAAGTATAGAAATGAGTAGTAACATTATAAGCTCATTGGGACAAGAGGGAGGCTAGGGAAACTAGATTATTGTGATCCTTACCTACACACCAATATTATTTAAATATAATTTTAAGTTTGTAATAATAAAAGAACCTGTAACTATTTCTAGAAATGATGTCCTATGTAATTTGTAGTCACTCATGTACACTAGTGAATCATGTATGATATAAATATAAATAAAACATATACATATAATATTGTGTACAACTTAAATAATGTATGAAAAAGTACATAAAAGCATGCAAAAGTCCTAATTTTGTTATTTTCTATTATATTTTACTATTTTGTATATTTTAAATATCAAACTGAGAAAGAGAAAGAAGGATACTAATCGATTATTCCCTTAAGAGTATTACCATCAATAGATCATGTATTGAACAAAGGAATGGTGATCTCTTTCAGATGAAGAGTTTCATGAAACTATGTAGGGTATTTTTCATTTCCATATTCATATTCTATATAATCATTATCATTAGGATCATACCAATCTTTATTATTGTAATCATCATCATCTAATTTTTTATCTTGTGAAATGCCAATCTTATATTTTATTGTGTATTGAAATCAATAAGGAACTACCCCATATTATGGTATTCATTTTTATTATTTTTCTTTTTTAATGTGTAATGTGTCATGTTCCTTTAGTGATATGCCATTACTTTTATCTTTTTGTATGCTAGTTAAAAGCATACATTCTATTGGTTACTCTTGATTTGAATAAACACTATCTTCTCTTGAAATTGTGATCATTCCACTTTCATGTGAAAATTTATCATGGTTGGCATCTTTATCCATTGTTTCCCCCATTGTTATCATCCATGATATTCCTATTTCAATGTCATATTATGCCAAACTAGGACATATGTGAAATACCATTGAACATGTTTTTGGCCCAACTATGCAAGGTACCTCAATGGATCTAATACATTATTTAGATAAAGTACTCTTACCTACATGTTACTTATCATATCCAATAAATTTTAAGAGTGTTATGATACAAAATCTCATTTCAATAGTATTATTGTTTACTACATTGGTTTATTGTTTTCCATATATGAGTGGATTAAGGATCAAAGGCTCTATAAAATCTGAATGTTTTCTAGTCAACACCTTTGGAACCACACCTAAAACTATATCTTTTGTATGTATTTCATGATTTGAATATTCTTTTATTAGAAACCCTCTTTTAAGAATGGGTTTTTTCTTATCTTGACTTTTATTTGTAACTTAACTTGTGTTAACTTCACTTTTATTTGTTGTATCTTTTGTAACCTTTAATTTTAAAATTATTTCCTTTGTAATTTCTATTTTTGATCTTGTTCCTTTTGTTATCTTTATTTATCTAACTTATCTTGTTGAACCTTTTATTACTCTATTTTTTCTTTGTTGCTCTGAATTGTCTTTTGGTAACCACTTTTGTACTAGTTTTGATTTTGTAAATTGTACTTTAGAAGATGCACTCACAAGGTGAGTGGGTTTCTTAAGTGATGTTTCAATGATAGGATTAACACTATCAATTATATTTTGTATTTTTTTCTTCAAATCCAAACAATGATCTTTATGATGCCCATGCATTCTTTGATATGCACAATAGTATTTTTATTTCCTTAGAGGATGTAGAGGATTTAGTTGGATTAATTTATTTTGAATCATTTCCCTTAAAATCTCACTTGAACTCTTATTAACCATTTTCATACATTTTGAATAAATTATTATATATGTATTCCATCATAGTTTCTTATTTTGATATGAAATATTATTAGATAAAACATTGGTAAATGGAGATGCACATACATGATTAATACTAACATATTACAGATTGTTTTCAAATGTAATATGAGGTTCCAATAATGTGATATTTATACTAAAAAAGGATTTTATATTTTAACTCCACTAATAACTTTTACATAGTGATGATTTTATTGTTTAGATCCTCATAAACACAAACACTAGGTGCTTCACATCGAACATGCATACATACACCATGAAGAGGAGATGTGGGAGGTGGAGGGGTTTGACAAAGTATAGTTTTATTATCTTTATTTGGGACTATAGGATGGGCTACCTTACGTCTTATGATAGTGATAATATGGACCTAGTTATAGGGAAAGTAGTTATCATAACCTTGATGGTTAGGAGGATATTCTTTGTTAACCATGTTAAATTTTACAAATAGTAAAATCTAGACACTTTTTTATGAATATATATCACCTTAGTCTTGTACGTTTGGAAAAATCAGACCTTGGTTGTTCCTCTCAGTTTTATACCTTTCCCACTTTTGCATGTCTAACATCTACTCTATCTTTATGTCCCTTAGCCTATGTCTTATTTTGACCAATATTATGTTTATGACATAAACCTTCTCTTTTTCCCAAAGTGATTAAAATGTACTTATCTTCCATCTCTTCAATTTCTAAGACTATACATACTTTCCTTCTCCTTAGACACTAACATCTAGGATATGCACTAGTGTCAATGTTAATGTTTTGACCTGAAGCAAATGTATTTTTACTTAAATTCATCCAATTTTTAAAATGAAACATATCTTCATGGTTAACCTAATTTTTTAAATTTGAATTATTAAACCAAAGGGATTGATATAAATACAAGATCAACCCTCATTCATTCCTCACCTAGATACACCTAGAAAAATACCAAAGAGACCAAGTCAACTTATCAAAATCACTCTATCAAACATTAAATTAAACAAAACTTTATATTTTCCATACCATTCATAGGTATAACACACCTATAAGTTTAAATTACTAAAGGATTAGTCCAAGCCTCTAATTTTTGAAATTAGAAGATATGTCACTATTGTAATTGCTTTGTACATATTGTTTTATTCACACACAAGCCAAGACATAAGGGAGAAATACATGAGTTTGAGGCCTTCTTATGAATCATTGTCTATGTAAGTAGTGCCATTTGATAATAGGTTATTTTGGGTTAGATTGACATAGTGTACCCACTAATCCAATTTCCCCAAGGTCACTATGGAGATGGAGAACTATGGTTTAACCAATTCATAATGAATGATAGTCCATGACCCATATTTGAATGCACTAGAGGAAAGGTGAAGTAAAACCCATAAGAATGTATGTAGTTACATCCTTTTCCAATAGGTATTCTATATAGGACACTTGCATCGAACCTAGACAATAGCATCGATATAACCCTCCCAAGCTAACACTACTATCTATAGCTCCAGAAGTGTTAAATCCAAAATATGACAACTATTCTAAAAACTCCTTCTAGCTTGATTTATGCCTTTTCCACATCTAGAATTACATTAACATCATAACAAGCTAAGTTACATCACTTCTTTATTATTTCCATATCGAACATAGTTGTATTTTCCATATTTAGACTATCTCAACATAATAAATTTAGTGTATTCTTATATTTGAGTTTAGCATCTAATTATCTTACTATAGATCTGATTATCACCCTTGTGACATTTCATTTCTATATACCCCTTTAATAAAATCTAGGGTTAATGATAATATCACCTTAGATCCAAATTTTAGGATTAAACATTTAGTGAACCCGATCTTTGAACATCAAACCCTAGGATGAATTAGGGTTTTATAGTTTTTTTATTGTTGATCCTTGATTTTCATAATATGTACAACATGGATGCATCTTTTACCCATGTTGGATTCCAATATGTCATAGTTTATATGATTTTATACATTATTTTCCTTGTCAAATCTTATAAAAAATTTATTCTAATAATGAGAGGATTTTAAAGTGAACAAAACTTAATCTCTCTTCAAAATACATTTTTCAATGTTAAAGAGCAAATATATAGACTCCAACATGCATGATCTCAACCATTTAGCCTACCTAGGTCTTATTCTAATGACATATACCATACCACACCCATTATTATCCAATGGGGTGTATTTTAATCAATGCTCCATGCTTTTACTATTTGAAAAGGTAAAATTACTCAACCTATTCTGATACCTCTTAATATACAACAAGTGCCACCTAAAAGTAAGCTTGTAATAAAATATAATGGATATGACATTGTTGACCAATTGAACAATACACATGCTAATATTTCAATACTTTAGCTCCTAAAGTAATCTATTACTTATGAGGACATCCTATACGATGCATTACATGAAACTCAAGTTCTAACTAATATTGATCTTGATTATTTTATGGATATCATGAAATATCTCAAGAAAAATAGCTAAAATAATTTCATTTGATCTATTATATTTATCATCCAAAAATATTTTTGACCAAATTTTGCCTTTGTTCATACAACTGATATTGCAAATTAAATGTATCAAAAGAGTGCTCATTGATAATGGATTGGGCCTAAACATTTGTAGCATATAATTCCTAACCACCATGGGTATTAACACAAACCTTATTCAAAAAAATTATAGACATAAAAGTGTTTGATAATTCACATAGCACTCCAACTGGATAAATTACATTGGATGAGACCTTATGACCAAAAACTATTCCAATTATTTTTTAGGTCATATCTCAATCCTTACATTATAATTTACTTTTGGGTAGACCTTGTATACATTTAATGGAAGCTATCCCATATAAACTTCATCGATGTGTAAAATTTATACATGAGGGGACCTTACTATCCATGCCTACCGATTATGAGTCCTTTAAATTTTACAAAATGCTACATTCTGAAACTGAGGCCATTCTTATAGTGGTACCACTTTAATAATTCATCCCTCTTAAGAATATTCACATGTATTAAATAAGTGAGCCAAGTAAAATGACTCCTTTGTCTCAAAATGAGAATAAGGCACAACATCATGAAGTGCATATAAATACACATAAATAACAAGAACCATTATCAAAATCACCAATAAAAACAAAGGAGCTTCTAACATTTGAACTTCCTTTATTGTTTAATATTGAGTAAATAGATGGTCACATCTTAGATTAATATGATAATGATGATGATACATATTATGAGATGATAAATGAGAAAATGCATAATTTAAAATTTGACCCACCAGAGCACCTATGACATAACCTATTTGAACCTATAGATCATGGTACATATAAACTAAACCCACTTACATAGACTATAGAGATAAATCTAGGTAAGGGAAAAACAAAACTAATAGATGATCATGTTAATGCTTGTTATTATATACATCCCTCTTAATTAAAAGAAATTGAGTCAATGTAATAAAGGTTAAATGCAAATACATCATGTGAATAATGTGGATTATTCTCAAAAGGCTTTACCCCAAATGCTACAAATCAGAATATAATAGGATACCATTGATATTATCTTATTTTTTTTACTTGAACATAGAAAGATTTGTTTACCTTTTACCAAACAAAAATCATCTAGTAGACTACTACCCACAAAGGGACTACCATATTTTAATTACCATCAAATTGGCCATACTACTAATCAATGTGCAAAAATGAAAAATATAATCCAACAATATAATAATGAAGGATGCATACACAATGTGTCCATAATAGGCAAAAGGAAAAATACTTATGTTTTAGAAGATAAATATACCTCAAAATTAGAAAAGTATGATGATTTAACTATTATTACTAATATTGATGGGGTATATTTCCACCATATCAGGTTTGATCTAAACAAGTGGGATATAACTTGTGGGACTAATTTTTTTGCATGATTAAGACATACTATAAATGGACCAATGTATTCTCCCTTAGGTCTAGAATATCAAGGATACATTCAGTTACCTATTTATTATGGCTCATGTGTAAAAAATTTAGCTATATGGATATCCACATATGAACCACATTTAAAACTAAATTTCAGACAAAATTAGCTAGTTGAGTGGAACACTAAGATAGATTCTAAAAAAATGTGTGTAAACTCTCATCATATGGGTACAAAGACTTGAGTACAACATAATTGACATGATTATTTTCCTACACCATTGGATTTAGGTAAACCATTACATATAAATGTTGAAGTTTTAGAATTAAATTGATATAAACAAATCTTATAACCCTTTATAGGTGGCCCTATACCTCTTGATGAGGAGGACCTAGTTGATTAAACCTATATCAAATTTTTAAAAATTCCAAAAGAACCAAAAATATTCAAAACTCCAAAAACTTTTTTGGAACCTACATGTTCTAATGCCTCCTTAGCAACTATGTATTAGTTTCATGTTGATGGATGGCATATTCGATTACTTCTACATACAAATATGTGTCACACTTATATTTGAGTATGATACATGAATACATAGATGCATTATCTACTCCTATTTTTAGATTCTTGGATTTCCCTATGCTCATGTCACATGGACATTCAAGGCATCTGATTCTTTAATATTGATGCACATAGGTTATATGATTTGATGATCAGTGTACATTATCATGTTTGAGCTTACATATGTACCTACAGATGCCTTTATCCATGATTATATATTACATAGGGTACTTGATATGATATAAACTTGACATTTTTTCCTAACACATTTGGTACATGGGCTACTATGATAGTTTTATGCCGGTTGCTTATGATTTCCTTTATGCACTTCCTTGAGTGTCTTCCCTTGATATTGCATTCCTTTTTTGAGTATTTGAATATGATCCCTTACTTTAGGTCACTGTGTCTATGTATGCTTTATTTGATATTTGAATATATCATTGTTTTTTAATGGAAATTTGAATATGTAATTATTGCCTTTATAGACATCTGACTAAGTCATGTACCTTCAATTTTGGGGCATTTAAAAATGCCCCTTGTTTATAGTCTCCTTGGACTATTGCCTTTTGACTTGATTTTGAGTACTCTTGTGTGTTTTCTTATTTTATTTTTGATATTGTATTTTTACTATCTATATGTTTCCATGATCCTTATCATACATATTAGGCCTACATGTGATCACATTGATTCAATGTTATACCTACCTATGCATGTTCCTTTATATGTTACACTATTACATTCATAGTTTATACAATTATCTTATCCCTTTGAGGTGAGATAACTACTAGTTCCTAACTTTCCCTAACCTCAAGGGGGAATATTAATGGGGTCATGTCATAGAGCCATGTTTTACACACTTGGCATAGTTTTATCATTTAGTGTGGGCATGCTTTGGAATTATGTTCTTCAGACTCATTCGGTATATGGTACTTATATCAATTTTTAGATTCAGTGGGGGCATGCTTTGGAAGCATGTTATCTACACTCATTTAGTATATGGTACATATATCAGTTTTTTAATTAAATGGGGTGTATGTCATACGTGCATGGTTTCTACACATTCACATTTTCTAGATTCAATGGGGGCATGGTTTAGAAGTATGTTCTCCACACCTATTTAGTATTTATCATTTATAGATTATAGTGGGGGCATGTTTTGGGCATATGAATTTCCATGCTCAAGACATGCATGTTTTGGGAAACTAAGAATAGGAAAAATATAGATAAATATGGAAATGCATTCTTTGGGAAACTAAGAATAGGATAAATATTGATAAATATGGAAATGCATGTTTTATTATGCTAAGATGATCATACTATGGAAAGTATATTCATGTTAGATATGGAAATGACAAAAAAGTGATATACTTATCTTGTTCTTCTGAAAATAAAGTTTTAGATTTGGAACAAGTAAAAAGAAGGCTAGAAGGATATTCTAGAATAGTCATCACATTATAGATCTGATACATCTAAGCTCTAGATAATAACTCCATCTTGGTATGGTTACATCTATTTTACTATTTAGATTTGAATAAAGTGTCTTATATGGAATACCTATTGGAAAAGGATGCAACCACCTAGATGCTTTTAGGTTTTTCTTCACATTAACTATGATGTATTTAGATCTAGGTCATGGATTATCATTCCTTGTGAAATGGCAAAACCCTATTTTTCCATCTCCATAGTGACCTTAGGGGAAATGGGTTTGTGAGAACATGGTGTCAAGATAACCTAAAATACCTCATTGTTAGAGGGTGGAACCTACATATCTAATAATCTAGAAGAGGTCCTTAAACTCATGTAGTTCTCCACTATGTGTTGTCTTGTGCGTGAATCATAAAATATGGCCAAAGCTAGTACGACAATGACTTAAATTTTAACTTGGTAAATTAGCATTTGGCCTAATCCTTTAGTAATTTAGATATTTATACGTTTTTTTACCTATGATTGGTATGGAAATAGGGATGATTTGTTTAATTTAATGCTTGATAGAGTGATTTTGATAAGTTTCCTTAGTCTCTTTGGTATTTTTATAGGTGTAACTAGGTAAGGAATGAGTGAGGGTTAATATTGTATTTATATCAATCCCTTTAGAGTAATAACTCACATTAAATCACTTAGGCTGACCATCAAGATATGCTTCATTTTGAAAATTGGATGAATTTAAGGAACTAGACAATTGCATTGGGTTAGGACACTAACATTAATACTAATATTTGTCTCAGATGTTATTATCTAAAGAACAATCATGTAGGCATAGGCTCAAAACTTGTAGATATAAAATATAAGTACATTTGAGGAATTCTAGCTAAGTCATAAGGCCTATGTCATTAACATAATATGATCAAACTAAGATATATAAGCCAAGGGGCACAAATATAGAATAGATGTGAGACATGTGGAAGTGAGAAAGGTATAGAATAGAGAGTAATAGCCAAGGTCTGAGTTTCCTAAGTGTACAAGATAAAGGTGTTATATAATCATAAAATAGTGTCTACATTTTCCCCCACTTTAATCTAGTGATAAAATTGATAGTTTAAATGAAAATGATGTTTACCTGGGTGTGTGTGCATACCTTATCTTTGTGTATGTCCAACTTGAGTGATTTACTGGTGATTGACCTCCAACCAAGAGAATGATATAGTATAAAATTAGTGCATATAATCTAGGATTGAAATAACTTTAAATAAATTGAAATTGAAAGGGAAAGGCTTAAGAGTACACTTATATGCCACTGTAACTGCCTTACCTATTGACAAGTTATTTTGAAAAAAATGTATCATTGTAAATCTTGAAAATTGGGAATAGGATAAATATAGATAAATCTGGAAATGCATAATATTGAATAGGGCAAAATATAGATAAATCTATAAATGCATGTTTTGGGTAACTACAAAAAGGAAAAATATAGATAAATTTGAAGTCATATGCCCATATTGTATGATTCACACACAAGATAACACATAGGGGAGAAATATATGAGTTAAATAACCTCTTCTAGAGTATTTCTTATGTAGGTATCACCCTCTGATAGTGGGGTATTTGAGGTCAACTTGACACCATGTGATCACAAACCCATTTCCCCCAAGGTCACTATGGAGATGGAGAATTAGGGTTTTTCCATTTCATAAGGAGAAATAATACATGACCTAGATCTAAATTCACCATAGTGAATGTGAAGAAAAACTTATAAGCATCCAGGTGGTCGTATCCTTTCTAGTAGGTATTCCATATAGGATACTTGCATTAAATCCATACAGTAGCATCAATGTAACCATACTAGGTTAGCGTTATTTTCCAAACATTTAGAAGCATGAGATCCATAATCTGATGACTATTCGAGAATATCCTTTCAACCTAATTTTTACCTATTCTAGATCTACAACTTTAATTACATAAGATTAAGATAAGTACATCACTTCTTTATCATTTCCATATATAACATGGTTGTACTTTCCATATTTTGACTATCTCTATATAATAAATTCAATGTATGTTTATTTATAAGTTTAGCATCTAATTGGCCTAATGTACATTTGATTATCACCCTTGTTCTATTTCATGTCTCTATACCCTTTTAATCAAAACTAGGGTGAATGATAATATAACCTTATATCCACATTTTAGAGTCAAACATAAAATGATAATTAGAAAAGAGAGACATAAGAATGGTATAAAACACTCTAACATGATAATAAAATAAGAATTAAATTTAAAACCCTAAGAGGATGACATTTTATAAGGAAACCCTAGGGAAAATTAGGGCTTGGCATGTTCAACAAAAAATAGGTTCACTAATATTTTTTAATCAAATTTAGTATTTAGGTATAAACCTTAAATGACAACACTAATGTGCAAGATCAGAAGAATAATATAATAATGATAATATCTGCTAATTTGGAAATAATTTATTCTAGAAACTTACTAAAAATAACAAAGTTTAAGGATAAAACAAATAGTTAGATAGAAATTGTGCCTTAGTGAGGAATCAGGGTCTAATACTTGTTGTATAGAGAGGTCTGGTGACTACAATCATGTTTCTAGGATTGGATTTGGGCCTAGAAAATAATTTTAGGAAGAGGAAACTAGAGGGGTTTCATTCATATCCAAACTAGGGTACTCCTATCCACTTTCAGTGAGGAAATCAAGGTTTATGGTTTCTTTATGCCTTCATCTACAAAGCTTGTATATGGTGTGGGAGTTAACAATCACTTGAAAAGACCATTGTGTAACTAATTTTTATTCAAAACCATAGCTCCTTGACATGGGAATACCATTGCAAATCAATGGGGAAAAATTATTTAGTTTTTTAATATGGGTGAGACCTCAAAACCCCATGTGTTGTGCACTAACTATATAATAATACTCCAATGAAGGATTAAAATTCATGTAGTTATCCCATGATATGGTGGTGTGTGAATAACTAGTACAATATGCTAGATGTTAATGAAATACTGATGTGATTAAGTGTTTTAACTATGAATTTTGATTGTAAAATGTATTCAAACTTAATCTCTAGGCTACTAAGGATGTATGCAATCAGAATTAGGAGAAATATATATTTTGCTCTCAACATGCAAGTATGATTATGTTGCTTTTCTATGTGGAATACCTTCCTTTAAACATGGTTTAAAAAGTGTTTATGTAGTCATATCATTGAAAATACTTTGAAGTGGGCTCATTAGGGATATGGTTCGACATTCCTATAACTTTGAATTTGGAAAATTAACCATTATTTCCCAGTAAGATAAGAGAGGGGGGAATGCCACTAGAGAGGTGTGTTATAGTCCCCTATGGAACTCTTGTCCAATGGGTGATTTCATCATGATATGTGTTAAGTGGGTCCTAATTTTTTTTTGATGTTGATAAGAATAGGGATGATTACATGAGAGGGTCATTTTTAAATTTAGAAGAGTGTGTAAGGTGGTCTAAAGTAATAAAAAAAGGCCCTAAAATTAGTCTATATCTATGTTTGCAAAAAAGTGGTCAAAAGTGCACTATTTTACATGATTTTAGCTTAAATGTTAATTATATGCATATATAGGGACACATGGATCAATATCATTTATTTGGGGGATTATGGGATATATATAGTTATTTTCTCTATCTGTTATCTATGAGTTAGTGGAATTCTACCACAAGCCCTCACTTGTTTGAGGGGTATTTGATCTTTGACTATGGGACTAGTTGTTGGTTTACTTGAAAAATTGAAATTTAGTGGGATCATGGCATGAGGCATTATCTCACTTATTTGGAGGGTCAATTATATTCAAGGTATGTGTGTGCTCATGTTAGCTGTGGATGAGTGGCATCATGCCATGTGGCATGAATTCCTTATTTAAAGGGTTGGGGAACCTTGAAAATTATGTCTATGGTTATAAGATCCAAATGGGTGGCATGATGCCATATGGATTGTCCTCACTGATCTAGATGGTTGGTACTTGGTCTTATCATGATTTTAATCTAGAGGAATCAAATGGAGACATTTGTCTCAATATCATTAATTTAGAAGCTCATAAGGTCCATACCTTAGTCATTTACATTGATATAAGAGAGTAACCAAGATGAGGACAATTGCATAATATCGATTTATTAGGTGCTTGGGTGAAAAGGACGTAGAACCATTTCCTCATAAGCTTTAGAGAAGTGAGATGAAGCCATGCATCTAAATATTATGAATCTATGGGATAGCTAAAAAAAATACTTATTTTTTTCAAAAATTTGTTAAGATAAAATAAAACATAGATTTATCCCCAAATCACATAAAAGAGAAACTATGAAATGAATAAATCAAACATACAAAAAATAATCATAAACATTCACAAAACAGGAGACACTAGATTTAATGTGGTTCACCCAAGATGGGCTACATCCACCAAACTTGTCTAGTATATTATTTCCATCAATACAAGGGAGAAACAAATCCTAAAACAAAACCTGTTACACTTCTCTTCATTTTCTACCTCCTCTGTGTACAATATATATATATATATATATATATATATATATATATATATATATATATATATATATATATATATATATATATATATATATATATATATATATATATAACCTCAACCATGTATCAATATATTTTAGGGTAAAAAACACCTAAACATAACTTCTACCATTAGATCTAGAAACCTTTAATCAATGGCCCAGATTGACTATGAAATTACATCAGCATTTTAACCTCTGATCCTGAAAGACAATCAAGCTCCACACCTAACAAAATATTTCATGAGGAAGCTATGTGCTAACACATGGAACTATCTCAGATCTTAGAGTCCAGACATTAGAGATTGACCTATAGGGACTTAGCTGTTATAATATAAAACATAGGGACCTAACCACTCTTATGTTTGATAGTCGATTTGGGTGCAAAAGATAAGTGAAGATAAATTTTGTGCAAGGAAAATCTTGTAAAATAAATAAGTATGAAAATTCATTTATACTACAGGGGTTATTTATAATTTGGACCAACTAAGCCTTATCAAGGTGGCCCTAGGGAGCCAAAATAATCCTAAGAGGAACAAACATCCTTGGGAAAAAATCATGTTAGCTCAGTAAGTCCATAAATCTAAAATATTAATTTTATGAATTTCATAACACTAAAATCTAAATAGATGCATAGAATAAATTAAATATCTATTTCCATTTCAACATTTAGACTCAAGCATAGCTAGCTTAGAATCAAATCAAGACTTCATTTTAAATAAAAAACTCAACTTTAAGACAATGACTTCCATCTTAGACTTGGGATGATTCATTTCAACATAAGACCTAAACATGGAATTTAAGCTCAGAGAGGGTCCTCATTTTATAATTTGAAAATTAAGTGTGTTGATCATAATAAATGGAGACTACTATAGGGAAAGTGTTGCCTCGGTGTTTAGAATCTAAAACGCAAGCCTC
The DNA here is from genome assembly GCA_037957365.1 of Torreya grandis. Taxonomy (NCBI): domain Eukaryota; kingdom Viridiplantae; phylum Streptophyta; class Pinopsida; order Cupressales; family Taxaceae; genus Torreya; species Torreya grandis. The sequence goes on along the minus strand of JARHVA010003345.1, from coordinate 1,009,808 downwards.
CATTACTAAAATTTATGATAAGCCACTAAATATCCCTTTAGATGAACTTAGAGTAATATATAGTGCTCAATTATTCTTCAACAAATTAAATATTTTCCCTTGATTCCTTCAAAGGGTCATTTTGTGCAAAGAGTTATTCTATTGTTATTTTTGATATGTTGGGCAAGCAAAAAACATATATTATGTACATAGAGATCCTTGAAAGGTAATTTATTTGCATAATTTGTCTAAGGAAAGGAATATATGGGCATTGCTTTAATACTATCTAGGCATTTATATCCCTAAAAATATGTCTTTAGTCCCACTCAAGGCCTTTCTCCATTTCTGTCTAGGCCAAAAGGCCTACAATGGAGGTTTCCCAAATCACCCTTTCTTAGGAAAAAGCTTGCATTTTCATGAGATTCAAACTTCCTTTCATTTTGATGTTTATTTTGATCAATCCAAGAGGGTTGTTGATTAACATAGCCAAGGTGTAGTAATGTTTCAATAAACCCTTTGCACCAAGAAGGTCATTTTATTGCTTAGTGATTTGGTTGTGATTGATATGTTCTTTTTTTAGTGTTGTGATGACCTTTATTATAAATAAGAATTTTATCAATTCACTTGCTCAATTCTGAATCAATGACTCCTAATATTTTTAGTGTCTCAAGAGAATTTAATTTAATTATCACATTATGCAATAATGGGGTTTCACCTTTTGCCTTCCAATTATAGGAGTGTATTTTCAATGCCTTGTCAAATTTGAAGTGATCAAACTTAGGAGCATGGGGACATAATTTTAAATTGAACTCTATCTTACCAGAACTTCTTAGTTACTTCTCAATTTGAATAATGAGAACAAGTTACAACCACTATAAGGATAACAAGGGTGAATAGGAGTAAAATAAGGTAAATACCCAAATAAAAAAAAATCCATGGAAAATAATAGAAAGCAGGAACAAGAAAGTGAAAACATGACAAGATAGAAGCAAACACACAACTAATGTAAACTAGTTAACTCTAATACAATATTTACATCACTATCCTTTGCCCTAGGGGATATTATAAAATTGCATTGGAAGGGATAGCTAACAAGTAGTGATTCAATAACTATCCATCCATTGGTAGTGGGAGGTCATTACCTTCAAGGTCTTTCAAAATGTGTTATACCCTAGCAACTTACTGATATGGTATGGGACAATCTAGAGTGGGTCAAGTTTGTAGGGATACTCTTTCTTCTCATGTGATTTATCCCATAACTAGACTAAGCTTGATATCTAAAAGGATTTTCCATTTTACATGTTATCAAACCATCTCTTGATTTTCACTTCATGTCTACTAAAGTTATGTAGTACCTCTTCTCATGCATCCTCCAATTGGAAAATGTCTAGCAACATTGAGTTATCCTTCTCATTGTCCTCAATGTAATCTTGCATAAACTTGTAAGTTGGAAACTTAAATGTCATTAGGAAGATGGGATCCAATCCATATATAAAAAAATGATAGATTTTTAGAGATTTCTTATATCTAATGTGATCAATCCAACGAACACATTTTAATAATAAATGACAATCTCTAAGACTATTTTTGTAAAATTATTGATGGCATCAATCAAGTTCTTGTTGGTTGACTCAACCAAACCTTTCCATTAAAGGTAGTAGTTAAATAATAACCCTAAGGTAACCCCATTTTCATAATCCTAATAAGTGAGCTCAACTGACTGAAATAAAGTTCCTTTGTCATAGAATAGTGAGGTTGGGGTGACAAATCATGTTGTTATGTTCTTTAAGGAGCTAGATGAATTCCTTGGCTATATTATTCTTGGTTTCCACTACCTCTATAGATATTGTGTAATAATTAGTGGTTGTAAGTATGAATTTATGGCCAGATGATGAATTTGGGTTGATAAATCCAATGAATTCAATTCCCCATTGAGTGAAAGGATATTCTTATATCATAGGCTACAAAGACATCGTAGTGTGAAATTCCTTATTGGTAAAGTTATAGCACTGATGGCATGAAAACACATTGGTGTGGATAGATCTAAATATAATGGACCAGTAATACCTCTTCATATGATTTTAATCATAATTTTAGTCCTTGAAGGATGCCCACTACCCAATTTCTCATAGAAGCTAGTCAATTCCTTCCCTACCTTCTTCTATAGATAAACATATGAGATATATGCATTCATAATTATGTTCTATAGAGAAATCCGTTATTCAACATGTATCATGCCACTTTTATCCTAAGATATATTTTTTGTGTTTGATTGAGTGTTAGAAGGAGGATTTACATAAAGGAGGTAGTGGAAAATTGGATCATACCATTATTGATGGACCATATATGATTGGTCCAATTTCACCACCATTATCCTTGGATCAATTTTGGTGATTAATTGGGTAAGACCTTGGCCTTAGTCTATCTTGGTAGGTTTTTATCTCAAGGTTAAAATCTTTAATCTTGTTAATCCATTAACCTCTACATTCTCCTAGCTCATTCTACCCCAACATTAACTTCACGTTTGGGTTTGGGATGATGGCATGAACCTTGTTTATGAGAATGTAATAAATTATTCTATTCATAGACTTGACCAAGGCATAGGCATGCTTTTCAAGGTGGAATGATTCAACTCTTCATCCTTCAATTTTTTGGTCATTAAAGTGATTTAGTGTTCATATTCATTGAATGTTTGGGTGAGAAATGTAGCTATGGCATACTTTGATGTGAAGGAATAGAGGTAGAAGTCCTTCATGTAGGTTAGGATAATTAATATTAGTGACTACATGATAGTTTCTTCAATCTCTTAGAATTATTCCTAGATGTAGAAGTCTACTCCACCTGTGCTTCCTATTTCAACATTGTATTCAAATGTTTAACATTTTTGGCAAAACTAGATATGAATTTGCATAAAAAGTTAATCTTACCAAAGAATGAATTTAATTCATTTTTTCTATTAGGAAAATATACTTTTGAAATCACATTAGCATGCTCAGATTCATATAAATAGCTTCCTTCAAGATGATGTGACTAAGAATCTTACCTCAGGTAACACCAAATACATTTTTCTTTGTGTTAAGGAGATACTATACCTTTTGAACCTTTTTTATGCACCTAAATTCACTCACCTACATTATTGTCACTAATATTCCTATTAGTTGACACTAATTCCACTTATCTAATTTATTACAATATGTACCATTAAATTATCCCATTCTTAATCATTTATCTAATATCCCACTTATATTATTATCTATTCACTAACTTTATCCTATCCCACCAATCAATTAATCTATCCTAAATCCCCATTATCCCATATTAATCGTATTTATTTATTATTTGGGAATTTTAAATTCCCATGATCCCACCTAACCACCTACACTAGCCTATCCCTAGGCTATCCTACACCCCTATTCCCTAATCCTCACCTAATACCCATCTAACCAAATTCTAAGCCTAATTAACTCATAAGAAGGTGTCTAGACTCCTCTAAATATAGAACCTTCTCCAAACCTCCCTTTCCTCTCTATAATCCTCCAAGTCTAGAGGCTTCCAAGGTATTTTAAATTCCTTGGATAGTTTACAACCCTTGGATCTCCTCATCCAACTTCAAATATCAACCCTTGACCTTCCCTCCATAATGTACTTAACCATACTCCTCCTCTATGGAAGGATAACTTGAAATCTCATATCAAAGCCATGCCAAAATAATCTATCATTCTCATATCAAATCCATGTCAATCTAAGTATGAATCAAGAAATGAATGCATGCCAAATTCTCCATTGAATCAATCATCAAGCATCCACATCATCCCATCATAATGCCAAAATTTTGAGTCAAGCAATCAATCATCCAAGTGAAAAATATAGGAATGGAATCATATGGAGGTGAAAATGATGGTAATCACGTTCCTATTAGTCTAATTTGCCTCTTTTATCCATTCCTATTGTTGTCATTGAGTTTTCAATTTTTATTTCTAATTTTTGTAATATTGATCAAAATATAAAACTTGGTGCACATTTTGGTGACCATAATGGGGCAGTCCCTCCCAATTTAACATTTTTTCTTATTAATGGTGTTTGTGCTATCTCCCAAGTCTAATTAATCAAGAAAAAATGAAAATTTTGGAATTTTCCATGCATAGGTTCAAGTTGCAGTATTGCACTGGTAATCATGACTATGTAGTCATGATATTATCCCCATAAATTTTGAGTTTGTGCTATTTGTCAAACATAACTACCAACCATTTTCTTAACCATGTAGGTTATTGACAAAACTATGATTCATAATTCACAACTTTGTCCTTGTAGTCATGATTTTATCCTACTAACTTATGATTTTTCAAGATTCAGACATAGGTGTAGAGTCATCTTGTTATTTATTGATTTTTCACTTTGCTAACCCCTGTGTGCTTATATTGATTGTTCCTGTGTTTTTTATGATTTTTGATTCTCCATGTGCAGGAAAGGGATTAAATATAAAATCAAAGGCCATCATTCTCAAGTTACAAAATCATAAATTTGATAGTCATGACTTTGTCTTGGTAACTACGATATTCAATTTCTGAGTTACAATTTTTTAAAATTCATAAAATCACTGATATTTGATATTTAATATTTGTTCTCTAACTTGTGTTTTTAGTCTAGTTTTATTCTATTTTTCAAGGATCAAAATTCCATTTAATACTCATACAACCCTCATTTCTACATAATATTTACATCATTTTTTAGAGTTTTTGATTGATCGTATTCTCATAACAAGGTTTCCTATTTTTTGTGAATATTGCTATGTGTTTGGTAGGTGCAGTAGGAAAGAGAGGCCAAGGTAAAGAGATCATCTACAAATAAGTCTAGAGATAGTACTTTTTCTCGTCATCGACAAAACAATGAATCATGAAAATTTGGGAGTCACGACTTTGTCTTATGGAGTCGTCATATTGTAGCTCCAATAGAAAATTTATAATTATAACATAATTGTATCAATTTTGCCATTTTGTATACTAGATTATCATATATGAATCTTATAACGAAGATTAGGACCAAATCTTACTGTACAATACTATTTTAAAATTTTGATTCTGCCCATTTTCAATACAAATCTTATTATAACATACACCGTAAAATTAGTTTTAATATTATCATAATCACTTATAAATAGGCACATTTAGACATTTAGAAAACTTGTTTTAACTTACATAATCATCTATTTTCAATCACATAGTCAAAATCTAGAGGTTTTGAATTTTACCACAAAACCACAACTCTCATTTTCTAGAAAATATTGATATTGCCAATATCAATCACAAGTTTGTTTAACTATCATGATTTTGTAGCCTAATCATCATAGTTAATAGTTTTTTGAAAAATCAAGACTCAAGAATTATGATTTTACACTATGTAGTTGTGATTTTGCAGTTATTTTTGCCTTCAATTTGGTCCTTTTTAAATATGTTTTTAGGGTCATTTTTGGTGAATTTTGAGTCATTTTAGGCCTCTTACAAGGTCCAAATCACCTTTAGCAGTGGGGGATCCACTCCTCGACCATGCCATGTACCATGATAGGGAGTGAATTGAGGGAACTACCCCCAGACACCAAAAGGGTCACTACCCCTTGACCCCACTAGGGGCTACTGCCCTTAGATCCTTGTGTCATGGACCAATCACCCAACGAAATTATAGAGATAAATAATAATTTTTTAGGGTGTTTTTCTAAATAAATATCAAACTAACATCTTGTTCCTTATAGGGGTAAACCTAGAGGCTATTTTATTTTATCTAACATATTATCTTATAGGGCATATTTTGGTCTAGCATCATTTGTCTTGGAGGTTTCCCCTCATGATCATCAATCTATACTACTAATCCTTGTCTTGTAGGTTACCTCTTTTTGAGTGCCACTTGAAAACCACTAACCATGTGCTTATAGGCCACCTATAAAAAACACCTTGTGGCACTTTGAAAATCATTTTAAATCATTTTAATCACCTTGACTTGTATATATAATTTTTTTTTATATATCTCCTTATATTGTGTATTCATTCTTCTTGTATATATCACACATATAATCTTAAATCAATTAATCTTTTTGTCTCACCTTTTTATCTCCTAGAGGTATAGTTGGTGTATGCTCTCTCCCTTGTGTCCTTAAGATGATTCTTGGGAGATCAAAAATGCCTATAAACCCCTTCTTTTTTTATTTTTAGGGGCAACCTAATGTGTAATTAAAACCCATTTACTTGCCATAGTCTTAGGAGGATAGTGACCATGGATTTCACCACCATGCACTAATCCAAACTCTGTGTTCTGGTAGAGTATAAAAATTAGGGACAACTATTGTTAGGCTAAGTAGTTGACCCCATACAAGTCATCCATCAAGGGGAAGAGTTAACTCTCTGAACCAAACATTAAATAACACCCTACATGGACTTGGACCTTGCTATACCTTTGCATAGAAAGGGAATTCCCCTAGAGATCCTATTCAACCTAACATAGGACCTTTCAACCATAACAGGTGTAATGCTATAGGAGTTAGTATCAGCTCTAAAGTAGCCTTTGAGTGTGAACAAGGTTGAGAGAGTTTTTTTGATATCATAATGGGTTATTAGCCTATAGACTCACCCATGAACCTATTGGATGGTGTGGGCATCAAGTTACACACCCATCAATTTACTAATCATAGGTTTAAGTCTTGTTTTATTAGATGTGTGTTTTACTAGACTCATGTTATTTGTGAACCAAGTCAACCTTCACCTAAACCTATACACCTAGATAGGTCCTTTGTAAAACCCACCTCATACATCTTACCATCATTTTGTATATATCTATCTTATGTATATTCTTATCTTGTCAAAACTATCATCTCATCTCATCACCATAATCTTGTCCACCCTTATCATCATCCTCTCACATATATCATCCTCTTATATCCTTATCCCATCCCACACCTTATTTTATTCTAGTCATCTCTACCCGTTGGTCAAACCCCCATCATCCACATATCCAAATCTAGAACACCTCTTGTCATACATCCATAATAAATACTTTATCTTGTATATATTTGCCACATCATTCTACCATTTGGTCATCCTTCTCATCATCTCATTATCCACCCTCATATTAATACACATCCCCATTAGCTACATATTATCTTGTACATTTTTACCTCATCACTTGTACATACCTTTTGTTCTCTTATACATATTTTTATCCTATCATAACCTACCCATAATTGGTAATCCTCCCATTACCTACATATCCAAATCACATCATCTGTTATCCACCTCTTGTCCTAAGTCCATACCTCATCACTTGTCTTGACCTTGTCATCATCACTTATCTAATTTAACCTCATCCTATCTAATCCTCATCATCATGCCATTGTACCTATTCCCTTTTTATACATCCTCCCATTATCACCTTGTTATCCTCTCATCCTAGTCTAGTCATCTCCACCCATTGGTCATCACCCTATCATCTTGTACATCCTTGTCTAATCATCATCTTCTATACCCCATCACATATTGTATATCCTTATCAACATCCCCCTTGTACATATTGTCCTTTGTTATGGTCTTTTTTATATCTTTTTACATCTTTTAATCCTCTCCTAGTATAACGATATCCTAAACACACCTCATTTCATTGTCCACATTTTATCCTAGTTTCGTAATCAATCCCTTATCTTGAACTTGCCTTCATCACCCATCTAAGCTAACCTCATCCTAGTTTGCCCTTTTAGGTTGAATTCAAGTCTAACACCAACCCCATATCATAATCATTTATACTTGTTCTTGTCATATTATCCTATCATATTCATCTTAAATTCATACCCCATCCTACCTTGAGCAAATTAATCTAATGATTGAGCTAGTCCTCTTATTATCTATCTATATCATCCTATCATCTTAGTCCACTATCATTCAGTCATTTCTCATACCTAGTCAGTATAATGTTAGCATATCATCACTTTTTTAGTCTTAATCTAGAAAACCCATCATCATCAATCTAGTGCAATCATATTGCTTATTTATAACTAACACCCATCATATTGTCCCCTTTCTAGATTGAATCTAGGCAACCATCAAATCCTTAATCCTTTTTACTATCTTGAAAACTAGACATCATTAATAGGTCATTAACACCTATTATACTATCAGTTTGAAATTTTATCATAGTCTTTAATCCATTAAGACTATCCCATCCTCATCATCATCTCTCCTACTAGCTCGATCCTTTAGCCTTACTTTGTTCAAATAATCCTTAGTCTACCTTTGCATCTTCATCCATATTTTCCCATGTATTTGCACCTAGTTCTTGTAGACCAATACATATTGTCCAATAAGGATGAAGTCCTTTTATGAGCACTAGAAATGGGTGCCCACCTACCATCTATCCTCGATCCCATTCATCCAAAACCAACATCCCATCCACAATCCCCTAGCTCATTAAAATTAGTATTAAAATTCCTTGATGTAGTCACCCTAATCAATTAACACATCAAAGATAACAAAGATAAATTACTCTATTGGATATGGAAGATGGGTACCCATTTTCCCAATGATCTTGACCCCATAAACCTTAAATCACCTCCCCAAAAGTATACCATACAAATTTATCCTCATCCCATCCCCTCCATCATCCACTTATCCTATCCAATGCCTCTTAGCCCCAAATTTTACTCATTCATAGCCAAATTCTCCATATACTAATAATAATCCATCACTGTTCCCTCATCCTTTATCATCTACCACCATGAAGTTGGATCCTGCTTTCATAGACCAATATATAACTACCAATAATGATGAAATACTCTTGTAATTGATTATAATAGGTGTCCGACTTCCAAAAGGTGTAGACCCCCTTTAACTTATTTAACCTCTAGCAGAAACCCCTTTGTGTAAGTCTCCTTCCAATCCCCCAACCACTTGTCATAGGCAATCATCTACCCCTTCCCTTTATAACTAAGATAATCCAATCTTGGCCATCTTGTCTAATACCAAACCGTACACCTAGTCATATCAGTGATCATCTGATCATAAGTCCAATTATTCCACATCTAAGTCACATAGTGAAGTTGGTCCCTATATTACCCTTCCTATATCTTTGGAATCCTTTTTCCATCAACTAGTCACTACTAACTTGATGGTTGATCCACCCATATGACATCTTGATCCCACTAAGGCTAAGCCCTCATGGTATAAAGCAAAATGATATGGTCTATATCATCAAACTTGGGGTCATTCCCTTAAATGATGTCAAAATTTGTGAGATTATGTCTAAGACCTCATTAATTATGGTGACATAGTAATTGAGGAGGAACTAGATGAATTTCTCTCCCTGGGTAAATAAGAAGAGGAATGCCAAGACTCTATTCTTGATCATGATCAATCCATTCCCCTTCTAAGCCAAGGTCAAGACATCCTATCTATCCTCCATGATCCCCCATTTTTGACCACTCATCCATTCAAAACAAGTTTATTCCCCATAAGCCTAGTCTTGCCATATCTCATAATCCATTTCATGGACCTATCTTTGCTTCATCCATTATTCATCCATCTCCCTCTCACACATCACATCAAATACCCTATATTGAGAGGAAAATCATGGATAATCACTCCTTTACTTATAACATTGTATCATGTACATCAAAGTCAACATCAGAGTCATAATAAGTTTTATCCACCTTAAGATCATTCGCAATACCAACATTTGCATTATATTCCTCATCAAAAAAATCATTCCTCATTGATGTTAAATCAAATGATGCTAATGACTACTCTTTTTAAGGATCCCACAATCAAGATGATAATCAATCACTAGCCATATATTTTGATCCCACTTAGGATGGTGAAATCAAAACTAAATTCTTAAATGCCTTATCTGTTGAATATTTGCATAGTGGATCTGATCCTACCTTGGATATGTGTCTTAATGATCCTTTTGAGATTATTGAGGACACTTCCTCTAATTTTGAGGTTAAGGATCCTAGTGACATTTATGAGGACTATGCTACCCATTATCCCCTTAATCCGTCACCCAACATTACTCATCCACATCACCTACATCCCACTACATGATGGGAATGAATAGAAACATACACTATTGGATTTCCCTCTGCATTCTATATCATGTGTCACAAATATAAAGATCTAAGACCATCATCCAACAATTATAAGTCATGATCAAATTGTCTTTGATCTTACCAGTCAAAATAAAGTGAAATCAAATCATTAACTTAATCAAAAAATGTCTTCCCCTAGTGAAGCCAAATATTAGGTAGTAGGGGACCATCAAAGTAGAAATAACCATCTATACAGTCAAAAATCAATTTTCCTAGGTGAAGCCCAAAATTAAGAACTAGGGGGTAGTCAAAGTAAAACCTCATTAACAAATCCAAATAGTGTCAAATCATTAATACTCATATGGATGACAATCCTCTTCATATCTAGATTAAATAATCATCAAATCAAAAGGTCCTGGATCCCTTGATCTCATGACACCAATCTAAATAATACCCTCCATCGTATCTAATGGTGTATGTAATTGTCAAACCCTATTTTTGTTCCCAATTTTGGCATATCAACCACCTTGATCATGTTCCTCATTCACATCCTATATCCCATCATTACAATCATGAAATCCTCCCATCAATACCATATCTCTAATCCCTAAGTAACATTGTACCTCATTGGGGTTATAAAGACACCTAGTTAAAATGTCCAAATGACACTAAATCCAGAATGAATAAAGGAAAATGAGACATGATCCTAACATCAAATATTTGTATATTTGGTGTTGGTAAAGTATCTAACTAGTATCATCATTCTTGCATCTCTTGCTCATATCTAATTAATTAATTAATTAATATGCCTAATAAAAGTCAAAAAAATCATTCATCCATTGGTGAAAACTAGTATCCTAGCACCTTCGGCAAGTACCATGATGAAAATTGGTTTCTAGCATCATGGTAAAATAATTTTTTGTCTACATTATACCTCAACACATGGGGGCACAATCCATTCTTTTTATCTATCACACCCATCCCTTATCAATCCCATCCATAGCATATCCCTCTATCTATATCACTCATCCTATTGTGTTGATCATTCCTTTATTATCTCAACCTTTGTAAGGATTAGAAGGTACCTTGAGAAAATTTTTAGCATCAACTTGGCATATCCTCCAATGAACAATCAGGTAACTAAACATTTGGTTCTTTCATAATGTGGCCATTATCAATCCCTAGTCCATTCTTTCTTGGTCCCCATCACCCTCATCATTTTCTCATCCCATCCAACATTCCATCCATCCTCATCCTAGTTTATAGGCTTGGTATTCCCTTTGCTAGTAATCCCATTTGTATAGTGTACATACATATTCCAAAAAAGCCCTAAATTTTTTGAAATATTTTAAAAATCCTAAAAATCATAAAATTTGAAAAAGCCTAAAAATAGTCCATGGTGTCTTGTCTTATACCCAATCCCCTAGTCACATATATCTCCATCCATTTCATATATTCATATATTTGGATACCACATTTAGTCTTGGAAATAAATTAGAGTGGTCACCCAACTCTCCATCTGTTCAATCTCATCCTCTTGACTAAGTATTTTTAAAATGCATAGCTTTGTCAAATATTTTAATCTATCACCCATAATTTCCTTATCAATGCCTCTTCACACCTAGCACCCATCACATCACCTCTTTGATAGTGTGTAAGGTATTTGATCCCATCACTATCTTTATCATTTCCTCTTCATACCTAGTACCCATCCATTCACTATTTTACTAGTAATAAAGGTATTTGATCCCATCATCTCCTTGTTTCCTTGCTAGATTGAGCTCTTATAGGGCCTTATTTGTTGGTAATCCTTGGTTACCACTTTTATCAATTACCTTCCTTGACCATTTTTTGATTTTATTTTGAGACCAACTAAGTATTCAAAAACCTTATAATGTCATCCATTCTTCTATCCTAAATCAGGGGCAACATCTCATCCATATCCTCATCCAATTCCTTATCCTCATATTAATACTCATCCGTTGGATTATCCTATCTAAAATCCAATGATATCCTTATTACACAACCCATATTATGATTCTTCTAGTCCAACCTATCCTCTAATCACTCATCCCACCATTAGATATGATGCTATAACACTACATGTAAATACTTGTGTGTTGCTTGCATACTGTTTGACTTGTTTGATTATCTTTTATAGTGTATATATCTTGTTTGTCTCATGTTTATTGTCTCTTTTTATCTATAGGGAAATGATTCAGGATGATATAAGGTCACTAAAAATTTCCCTTGAGGATACAAAGTTCACCACTTACCCATGCATTTTGGCACAATATCCTCTTGGTCATACTTATATCATGGGGCATACTACCAAGTGCCATATTTAATGGATTACTTAGATTATGATGAGCCTTATGAAAATTTTGATGGCTTGATTGCCTCCACCTTCATCTTTCATCTAATTATCCATATTCCCATTACTCATCTAATCCTCTCGACTCATCCAACTAACATCCCATAATTTATCTGTAATCATCTTTATATCATATTTGAATCATATCCTTCAATCACTAACAAGTCTAATCATGCCCATCATCTTCAATTTATAATAACTAATCATTGTCACCATCATCATCCTCCAGTTATAACTACATTAGCCTGAGGTATTTTTAGACTATGTAGGTAGTAATTAGCCACTTTTTGGTGACCAAGGATAGCTCAACCACTATCTCTATAATCATTCATCATCATCCTCTAGTATCACATCAATCAAATCTTTTAGTTATAATTATTCAATATGTTAATCAATCACCACCATCATCTACTTAATTTTTTCCTTTAATCACTTGTACCTATTGATTAATCCTAAAAACCCACCATATCCATCTTTTCTTCCATCAATCACTGATTGATTATTGCTCCCTTGAATGTGTCCTTACTAGGGGCATCATCACATTATGGCTCATTGACTTGATGTAATATAATTTAGTCTTTTGGTCACTCGATCATATCTTTCCTTTTCTATCATCACCTTAATCATAATAATTAATTTATCTTTGAGATGCACCCATCATTAATTTTATTAAATCACCATATTATCCTAGCCTATAGCTCTCCCTTGCATGTGTACTTGATTTGTATATGTCTAAAGCTTATGTTATTTTAATCATATCATTATTCTATTATGATTATGCCATGGGATGTGTCGATAACTATGACATCCATCATCTCTACTCCCTATACATGTGTCTTTGCTAGTGGCATCTTTAATTTTTAGCTCATTTCTCAAGTTGACTTTATCCTATTCATCTTCTATCTCACATCTATCATCTCATACCCTCATCTATCCATCACATCCTATCCCTCACTTCTTTTGAGTGGCCATCTATCTCATTCCTCCCTGCATGTCCCCTCGAGGGGGCATCATCATATCCCCTAACATCATATTTACTAACATTCATCCAAAACATGGGTTTTTAGTGAAAGACCATTACTCATTCTACTTTAATCCACTCAAAAATTCCCTTTTAAATAGGGGTAAAATGTATGCACCTAAATTTACTCACCTACATTATTATTACTAATATTCCTATTATTTGATAGACATTTCACTTATCTAATTTATCCTAAAAATTTATCTTATTCCTAATCATTTATCTAATATCCCCCTTCTATTATTATATATTCACTAACTTTATCCTATCCCACCAATAAATTAATATTTCCTAAATCCCCATTATCCCATGTTAATCTTATTTATCTATTATTTGGGAATTTTAAATTCCCATGGCCCCACCTAACCAACTAAACATGCCTATCCCTAGGCTATCCTACACCCTTAGTCCCTAATCCCGATCTAAACACCTTCTAAATTAACTCTTAAGAAGGTTTCTACACTCCTCTAAATCTAGAACCTTCTCCAAACCTCCCTTTCCTCTCTATAAGCCTCCAAGCCTAAAGGCTTCCAAGGAAATTTAAATTCCTTGGATAATTTACAAACCTTATATCTCCTCATCCAACTTCAAATATCAACCCTTGATCTTCCATCCACAATATATTTAACCAAGACTCCTCCCCGATGGAAGGCCAACTTTAAATCTCATATCAAATCCATGTAAAAATAATCTATCATTCTCATATCAAATCCATGTCAATCCAACTATGAATCAAGTAATGAATCCATGCCAAATTTTTATTGCTAAGTTTAGTAATATTACTAAAAATCTAAAATTTGGTTCACAACTTTCAAATATCTTCTAATGATGGTGAATAGGATCGAACCTATGTTTTAAAAAATTAATCAAGTCATCCATGTAAATAAAAATTCATTTACCTATTAAACCTTCTAAATAAACAACCATAGATTTATGAAATGTGGATCCTATATTAATAAGATCAAATGACATTCATTTTTAAGTGAAGGTGCCCCACTTGTTTGTAAATACAATCTTGAATTGATCTTTTGGGTTTACCAGAGGTATGATTATATCATGAGAATCCTTCAAGGAAGGACATCATCTAGGATCCACTTACCATATATATTACCTCATTTAGTAAAGGTAATGGATAATTATATTTATCATAATATTAGTTTATATTTTTGAAATCCAAACATACTTAGATTTATTAATTATTTTTATAGACTAGAACTAAGTTACTACCTAGGTAGAGTGATGAATTGGGAAGATGATCCCTGTCGAGAGGAGTTTGTGGACCTATTTTTGAATAAGTGGTTTGAAGATTAGGTTCACATGTTCCTTTGTCTAAAGGTCTTCTAGTTATACTTGAGTGGGATATTATGGGTTATTATCATCATTTTGAATAACTTAAGGTATCCACATTGCTAAACAATAATGTATCATTATTGTATTAATAGTTTTATGAGTTGTTTAACTTCAACAAAAGTGTATTTTAGACCAATATGAACTTCTTGGGGATATTTTGATGATCCTAGATTAATCATTATATAATTTTGGTCTAAGTGTATTGGAATCTTATGTATATGTGTCAGATTGTAAAGGTTAAACTTTATCTCAAGGGATATCATCCCTTTTAGAACTTGATTTTTGTTCAATTTCATAATTCCATCCCAGTCATGTTCTTTATTTATAGGGTTATCTCTTTTTGCCTCATCTATAATTTGGATCTCAAATACAACCAAGTTATTGAGGAATTATAAAATGTGGAAGTCACATTCAAATATTTGGAATTTCTTCACATTATTTATTATTGAGGGACATGGAATTAACTCTACTAAATTTTTTTGTAACCCTGAGTCATCTAGGTTGTCATCTTTGTAACAGTAGTTGCTAATGAAATAAACACCTAATTTTACTCTCTAAAAATGGGGATGAAATTAAAATCACTAAACATTTCTATCAAATCCCATCACCTATGTTTATATTTCCTCAAATAAGTTAGCTTACATTAGAACTTACTCCTAACCTAGTTCACTACCAATTTAGAATCTCCAGACACTCTCAATTCTTTGACCCTATGTTTCAATCTACACTATAGTCCTAAGATCAAGCATTCATATTCCACTAGGTTATTGGTTCAAGGGAACTATAGCCTATATGAAAATAGGTGTCATTAGTGAGAATAACTCTTCATTCATAAACTTGTTTAGAATGGGCTCCATTAAAGTAAATGAACCATAAAGTAAGCAATTTTATATCTTTATCATCTTGGGTTTCAATACATTTTGTATAAAAATTATAAACACATATGTCAATGGATACTTATTTCACTCTTTCATCAAATGCATTGTATTATGTGATCATGTATTTCATTCTAGGTTCTATGTTAACACAGATATGATAAGATACACCTCTCTAAGGTAACAATACATGGGATAAGTCTATAACCATGTATCCCTTCAAGGTTTTAGATAAGTCTCTACTAAGTAACATCCCAAAAGCCTATAGGATCTCCAATACTTGAATATCGATATGTTATTGGACCTTGGGCTTATATTCTAGTTGTATATAGAAATTGAACATCTCTCTCACTACCTAACTTTAAACTTGTCTAATTTGAAAACTATTTTTCTTGACTTAATAGGTTTTGGTCCCAATTTTTGACAAATTTTTGTAGGCATGACATTAGCATAGGTTCATGATCAACTAGATATTTATGAATGTTATTCACAAAACACTTAACCATAAGGAGAAGAGGTGGGACCTTAAACTTATTATTTTGTATCCACATGTTAGTGCACCAAAGCTTGGGTTTGGATTGAACTATTTTGTATGTAAAAGACTTTAGAGGGAGATATCATTTATTAGTAATCTAGGTAAACTCATGCAAAGTGATGTTTACCTTGATATTCTTCATGTTCTCTATTTTTTTTTGCCTAGTCTTGTTAGTGGTAGGCTGAACATATTCAATTGGAATATGATTATTTGATTTTGGGGGTGGAGTGTCATTCCTTGTTCTTGAATTAGGAGGAGTGGCTCCATTTTTATGATGGGTTGACATGCTAATGGGATACTATTGTGTATGGTTTGTAAGATCATACTACTAGATTATGTAGATAGTAACACACTTTGGATAAATTATTTTTCTATCATATAATGGAAAAATTGATTTACATATGTTTTGGATAATAACACATGATGATTAAATTATTTTTTCCTAGGATATGGTGAATTTATCTATGTTTTTTGAAATGAGTGATTGAAACAACAAGGTCATTATCCCTCACTTGAAAACATGGGAATATATAAAGGCATTTTAAAATTCAAGATGGAAAAAAATGATCAAATATGAGTAAATTTATCTAATTCCTTGATTAAAAAATAATTGGATAGAGTGATTGTGACTCCTATAGGAGTTTCTTGGCTATGTTTCAAGAATTTATAAAAACTATAAGATGTGTTCATCATGCATTCATGTATCCCATGGTAAGATGTTGGGATATGTTTTCAACACCTATTGAAAGTATATAGGTTTAATAATTACAGTCACATTTGTGGGAAATATGAAACATGTGTATTCATATCTATGATTTATTTTAATTTTGAAAGCTATTTCAAGTATAATATGAAAAATATTTATAAATTAAAAAAAAGCGCATGTGTATCATGAGAAATTTAACTAATTTCAATAATTGTCATTTGTTTGATGGAAATCAACTAATCAAGTTTGGATGGAAACTTATAAATAGAAAGGTAAAATCCATTCATTATTACTTAAGTAAGTGAAGGTGTGTATTTATTTTTTACATTTATATGTTTATGAACTCATTCATTTAACTCACATACCCAAATCAAAGTGGGTGCTATTGTAGAAAAAAAATTGACACAAAATTATTGTTCCTATGTTTTATTTGTAATTTATAATATTAATCAAAATTTTACATTTTAATTTATTTCTAGGATGATCCTAACCTCACATAAGTCTAAATTTGGTCTATCTATCTTAAAATAATCTCAATACTTATGCAAAAGGTATCCATATAAATAATGGACTACATTTTATCCTAATGCAAACTCAAAAATATATCCCAAATATCTTGACAAACTCATTATTGTACAGGTCTGTCTTGGAAAAGACCATATCCATACATGTTTATCTCTTTTAGATTCATGGGTATTTATCTTTGTTTTATTTTTCATGAGCCTTAATTCTTACCATTTTTATTTTCCAAATTTTTCCAATGAACATTAATCATATTATATCATCCTATAAATACAAGGTCTTGTCATGCCATTTGAAAGATTATAAATAAGAAGAAACATAGTGAGAGAAGACTAAAAATGTTCAATACATCCCTGCACCAATGGTAAAGCCTATCCATATGTAAATTTAATTAGATCGTATACACTTAAAATGCCTCTACATATTGGTATATTTACAAATTATCATGTGGCAAAGGAGGGTAATTAGACTCTAGTAGTTTCATTGTTTAGTTCAAAGGAATTTGAGGTTAAATCCCTTAGTTGTGATATTAATTAACACACCACAAGGACTAAATTAGTGTTTGAATCTTAGTGTGGGTAATATGTAATTTGTAATATTGCTTTATTAATTTATCGAATCCATTTTTTTTGAGTGTGTAAGCTATGTCAAATTGAATATTAAATGATACAACATATTCTACCATGTACATCATTAAAGAGAAGGTAAATTTTCAATTATGAATAGACAATTCATAGGTACCAAAAACCTAGTCTATGATTCCCTACAAAGACATATTAGGTGACATAGAGATGCACCTAATAATATAAAGAATGAACCAAACTAGTCGAGCTTACATTAAAAAATATTGTACATGTTGTTGTCACTCAATTTTTCACCCTTAGAGATTTATTTCAAGAATTATCCAAATTGAGTGGAACATGGGATTACCCCTAACCACGTGGGTTACCTATAATAGGGGTAAAACTCTAGATTGAATGGATAGTTCCCTAGATTTGTCTTGATTACACATCAACTATATTACTAGCTCATTTGGATGAAAAAAGAGAGATAATACATAAAGTAAACCTATCCTAATGAGGTGATATACCAATTTTAACCTAAACACTACCAACCAATTTTAAGTACACTTCAAACAAGAGCCTAATCTACACATAAACTAATCCAAATTTGCCTATTACATGAGTATTTATCATGGAGGTTTGTGAAATAAAATTGATCTAGGATGACTAAATATAAGGTCATGAAATGACACTAGTGGAGTAAAAAATCATTAAAAATCATTAGAAATTCATTATAACTCTTCAAGAGACCTACAAAAAACTTTTAAAGATAAATATGAATGTGAAAAAGGACAACATGCTAAGGAAGAGAATCTATCACTTAGTAAAATCAACTAATTAACAATAACATTATAAAACCTCATGGATAAGATAAAATAGATAATTATTTATTACTCAATGGATAAAAATAAGTATGGATTCACCATACTCACGTGGAGGATACATTTCAAGCCAAAAATGGATACTTAAATAGAGAAAGTGAGAGAAAAGAGAAGGGCATATGAGAGAGAGAGTAGACAAGTGTCAATGTGAGATAAAAATAAGAGAGGAGTTAGAGAACTACCTCAATAAGTCTTATATGACATGTGTGGATCTTATACATATATCATAACACTCCAAGTGGCATGGGAGTTGAATTCATTACTTGACACCTTCACTGGCTTCTTAAAAATACCATTTGTTTTGTCATGTTTATGGACAAGTTGACTTATTGGTGGTTATATTAGTTTATACTACCTCTTTTTTCTATTATTGACACCTCTCAACTGACCCATTAGGTTCTCTTTGACACACCTCTATCTTTTATTTCAAGGAGTCTAGAGGACTCTTCATCTCCTTAGGTCTACTTTGCTCACAAGTTTCAAAACTTTATTTCTAATTATTAAGCTCATCCAAAATTCATGGATGGTATATAACATCATATTGGACCTAAAAAAATCCATTTTGAGGCCTAAAACTAGCCCCAACAATTTATTCTCGAACAAAATCCCCAAATAAGCCTCATTGCTTGTAGTCTTAAAATGATACAAACCTCCTTATGTGGATAAAAGTATAGAGGATGGTGAGAATTTGGGGTCATATTATAGTACCAAATATGGATTTACATCTCCAGGTTCAATTCCATTCTCTGAGAGTGAGTGGAGATATCCTTTTTTACATCTTCTCTCTCCTAACTAGGCCTCAATTAGGCCTCCCTGCCAAGAGATTGAAAAATGGCTCTATAAGATCCATTTAAAACCCCAAAAAAGTGTGTGATTTAGTTAGAATACCTCGTTGTTCTCCATAGTAATTTTTAAGTTGTGACTCACTATACATATCTCCTAAATAGTGAAAATTGGTATTTTAGGGCCTCTTTCATATGGCCATATACCTACAAGTACAATCCAATGGCATGTAATTAAGATCAGGGGAGTCTTGAACATGTTATATATATTTTGGAAGTTTATCTAATTGATTAGGAGGCATTACATCTCATTTCTCTCTCATCAGGTCCTTATGTCTCTCTTAGGTAGCATAAAAGTGCTTCAACTTCTTAAGGCTGATTTATAAATCCTCCAACCAATTACAAAAAAATTAAGTTTACTATGGTACTAAACATAACCTAGGATCCCAAGGTCCCATGCATCTTATTTGATCCATACCAAGTAAAAGAAAATGACCTCTTTAGTTAAAAATAAGCATTCTGTAAGGTTTAAGAGTAAACATGGTTAATGAGAGGCATAATCAAGTTGGTTTGAGTTAAAATGACCTTCATGAGGTATACGATACCTCCCTTGACCTTATCCAATGTCTATATTGTCACCTTTCTTCATCAGGTCTCTAATACATCTCAATTTTCTAGGAATAGGGTTTCCAAACCAAACCATCATATCATAATGGACTATTTTCATCCATTTTTTCTCTCTATTAAGACTCTGAGATATCATGGAATTTTTGTATGTGTATTTCAACATATATTAAAGGTTATCAAAGGTCTCAACCCACTCCAAAAAACAATCTCATTTGGATACCTCTCAAGTTTTTCTTAGTATGCTTGAATCTACAACTATGTCTATTAGGACTAAGCAAAGTTTATTGTGTTTCATTTTTCTTAGGTCTAAGGCTTTGATGGAGTGACTAAACATGTTCCTCATCACATTCTCAAGGCTCTCTAAGTCTTCAACTCACCTCTAATTGGCATCTTCTTAACTGACTACCCAAACAAGGTTTGTGTATATAGTTTGGAATGCACTTGACTGAATAGGGTATGCCAAGTTTGTTTCCTAGGTTTGAGGAAGCTTTGATGGACTATTTTCATCACCACATAATCAAATTTTACCATTACTCTCCTTATATTTCCATGAAGTCCTTAAACTCTTCTTACAAGTACAAACTTCTCAATATTGCAATAGGCATTATTGTGTGTTTGAACTGTGTAGGTAGGGTATTCAATGTTTATCACATACTTAGGTGAGTTTTAAGTATTTATGATGCTTTAATGTGGCCATGAGAGAATCCTTAAATTTACATAGACTTCTCTCTCAAACAAACAAATCCTTTCTTGGCTAGGTAGGTAGGCTTATTGAGGACTATGTGAAGGTGCATTAGACGTATGACCTCTATTTGGTCTCTTCTTTATGATCTTTTCATAAAACCATTTTAATCTTTATGACTTAATCAATTTTATCTCATTTATATCCTTCAAGTACTTCACACAAACCATTGTCTTGGGTTTTTAAGGACCTTGAATTCCTTACACATACTTACAGGTGGTTAAATACTTGTGCATATCCATTTAGGGTGTGATGCAGCTTTGGTTCTTTGGAAACCTTTCTTAAAAAAATAAAAATATCTAAACTCATGATAAATATATTTATTTACTCAATACCTTATTCAAAGTTCTTGAAACCTTTATTCTTTGATCATTATACTGTCTCAAGATCAATGTTTCAATGGACTATAGTGGTTGTTGAAGGAGTAGTCCTGTTATGTTAGAGAGTTTTAAGACCTTTATTGACAATATTAAATATTTTTATAATTTTTAATGTTTTCTTGGTTTAATAAATTCTCCAAATATTAAACTATAAACTTCACCATTATACTATCTCAAGACCAATCTCAACTACTAAGTTGTAGGTGTCAATTGGAGCACCTTGATTGCATATAAGGATTATAGACCTTAAAACAAACATCTAAACATTTTAAAATAATATATCCTATTTTTTTGAGAGTATAATATCCTATAAAAGTCTTTAAGACTCTTATACTATCAACATCATCATTTTACTATACAAGGCACATTTTCTCACTTAGTTGTTTATAGGTGATTATCCACCTATTTAACTGCATTTGATCTTGAAATAAAATATTATAGTAGCATGATATATTAAAATGGATAATAATAGATATTATTGGTCTCTCCTAATTTAATTAAAAATCCACTTTCCCTTTCAATTCATCTCCAAACTCAGTATTCATTGTCTACACAGTCAAAATCCTATAAGTGACTATTAGGGAAAGCTGGGCATGTGATTGGGAGTTTGAACTTTATAGATATACCAATGATATATCACACATATATAAATTATTTATTAACTTTATAATTTATATAATAATCTCATTATCCTCTTCAAATAATATTTGAAACCACTGAATTCACTATCAATGTAGTCACAGTCCTTTAGGTACACATTTGGAGAGTTTGATTGTTTGCAACTTTTGGCTATATTTTAGGTGCCTTGGACATATTTATATGTATATTAACCTTTCAAAACTAAACCATTACCTTTTTTTTATATCATAGACAACCTTATTGAGACATTGACACCATGAAACTTTATTGAAGTTGCATACCTATAGGTCTGTAGGTGACCATTGGAGAGTGTTTTGAGTATGAGAGATTTGAAGTCTTGAAAAGTGAAAAACGAGATTGTTAAAATAAAATTTCATTATTTAAATTAAATAAACATTATATATCAAGAAAAATCAATTATAAATCTCCTATAAATGTACATTTAATCCATTCCAATCACCTCTACTATTCAGACACAAAAACCATAGTCCATAAAATGAATGAATAAGTGACCATTATTGAGACTTGAATGGAATGTTAAATTAATAAAATGGATTTTAATTATTCTATAAGAATATTAATAATCATTAAAATTAACCAAACCACTTGGAGAACTTATAAACATAGAAACACTGCCAGACACTTCAAACTATGCACAAAAACCACCTTTCATGCTAAAAGGACATCCAAACGTGCCACCATGATGAATAAATGTATGGGAAGAATTTATATACATATAATGAATCACTCAAAAAAAATTAAATAATCCATGGATTCACATTTTGAAATGGAGTTACATGAAACTCAGTTGTGGGGTTTTAAGCTTATAAAAAGTAATCTAGCTTCTTAGCAATTATTCACAAAGCTAAAAGCACCAATAAAATTACCAATACCATAAATTAGAATAACATAAGGGTTAAAAACTTTGGAAAAAATATCATCCCCAAAATCTACCTATATGGCTTGTACCATCTGATTGAAGTGGCCTTCATTAGATTGTGAATGGAGTGATGGGAGAGAGAAGTTGTTTACTACAAAACTGAGAGTTAAAATTTTATTACAATCTTGTTTTTGACTTGTATAATCCCAAAGGTAATTATGAATATGTTTTGACTTGAAAGTGACTTCAATAAGTTTGTACAACTTCTTTGAATCCTCAAGATGACATTGAAAATCAAGAATCTGACTTTGTTTTGATTCCAATGATGGGTGTGATAGTTGAGTAACTAATCAAAAATATTTTGAATGGGTATTATATATATTTATATCATTGGGTGCTTTTGACATACATAAATGTTAGAGCCAAAATCACATTTTCATGTATATTTACCACCTCTAAGACCACAAATGGATCCTAGACATTTCAAAAGTTCATGAAATGTTTTTAAAAGATGTTTGAGACATAAAATGACATTAGTAAATCCCTAATCATCTATGACACAAGTTGAACATGAATTATATCTCCATGACATGATTAGACCATAATATGACCACAACATAACTTTTCCTTAACTTCTCCAAAGTAACCTTAAACCATGCTAACAAGGTTATATGAAGACACTATGGGTCATAGAAGCATGACAAGAACACATAACAAGAATATGAAAGTTTGACATATATAAGGGGTGGTAAATTTAACTTGGGGTCAAATTTTTTCAACACATGTATGGGTTACCATTAGAGTAGTGCCTAGGTCCAGAAACATAGGATCAAGTTTAATATAGTTAAAATAGTCTTAATACATATTTAGATTTATAAAACACTCAACATGTGATCATCTCTCAACCTCTTTTTCTATTCATTTCTTTGATATATCTTTCATTTGTGATACTTGGGATTGTTTCTATTACTTATCATCTTAGATAAATTATGTTTTTGTTTTTTTATCTATACAATCCTATATTTATTTAATTATATCTTGTTTATATGTATTTTATGTAAAAACTAGAATTAGGATGAACATAAACATTTCATGTTTTATTGTACCTTAATTTTTAGTTTTCATGCCTTTTCATGGTCAATCTATGTGAAAATGTGTTCCAATTTTAATTTATATATGTATCTATTATGTAATGTTGTTGTTATTTCATTATATGTTCCAATTTTTATGTTGTCATTTCATTATTTGTTTGTTTAAGTCTGGTAGTTGCATATATGTACCAACATATGAATTACACTAGAGTATATAGAATTATTTATTTTCATAGGGATATAAGGTTGAATATTATCTCACTTGGAATGGGTTACTCACATGCACTAGAACTACATTGAGCCTTGATTCTCAAAGTGACATGTAGTTACAACCCTCAAGCTAGCCTAGGATAATTTCATTTGATTTTTTCCATATGTCTTGTATGTAATTATAGGTTTTAAGGATTGATGAGGGTTACATCAAAGGGAGAATACATTATGACATCTATTATTATTATTATTATTATTATTATTATTATTATTATTATTATTATTATTATTATTATTAGAGAGAGGATTATTGACTTATGTTATTAACAAAGGTTTCTAATTTGGGACCCTAGGAAACTATAAAATCATTGTTGGACCTGCTAAACCAATTTATGTAGAACATGTCACCTTTTTATTTTGTTTTCTATCACTTCCATTATAGAAAAAGTCTTAAACTATTAAACATCACATATCACTACCATTCTTATGGAGTCTCTTTTGAAATGTTTCAAAATTTATATATGCATTCTGATTCACTCTCAAAACTCAACTATATTATAAAGTAGGTACGCACCTCTCTATATCTCTTTCCCCACTTCAAATTATCAATATTTCAATCTCCTTCATTTTTTTGTCACTTAGGCTTGTCTAATCTATTTTTTAGTATATGTAGTTTAGATTTCACATGTACCATTGTTTGCATCAATTGAAAAAGGTTTTGAACACTTGAACACCATTTTATGCTTACAATATGGTGAATCGATTATTTTTTAATATCCAATCTTATGTCTTAATGTGTTATTTACCTCTTGTATTTGTTATTATGGTTATTTTAAATCTAATTAAGCTAAGGTTTGAAATTATTATTTTGATATTATTATCTCTAGCTTCTTTCATGTTATCTATGTTTTAATATTATTCAAATTAACAAATATACATCTAAACACATATCATCAAAAGTTATATATTGAGTAGTATACATATTAATTTGGTTTAAATTACATTTCTTATTACTCATGATTTTATTAATAATAAAATGGTGCCCAATGACATTATATTTACTCCTTATATTGATGAAGACATATATGATATAAATTTTAATGATGAAAAATCATATGTTCAAAATGATGATACATGTGATGTCAATGCTTATGGTGTTGATGTTTTGATTAAAATTTTACAAATGATTATGTTTCAAAACTTACTACTATGGATAAACATGACTATATTTGTTTAATAATTATATTTAATCATATCATAAAGAAATTGATTACATAATTTATGTTTCTAAAGTTAAAAAATAATTTTAATTTATCCAAAGAATTTGATGTCTCTATAAATTTTCCACCTACTATAGTTTATCTCTTTACATGAGGTCATGAGGCTAGTGTTCCTATTGCTCATAACTTTGGGCCATTATTTACTATTTATACTCAGGTTATTATATATTCATACTAATCTTAATGATTATTTTATGCTTCCTAATATTTATAGACCTTCTTTACCTATTTCAAAAACTCAATATTTTTTTCATGGTCAAAACAATAGAGTATCTATTATTACATGTGCTTAATTGACTTTGGCTCATACATCTCTTGACATATTGTTGTAACACACTATTTGAAATATGTAAGAATAAATTCAATAAATTTATCATGGATATAAAATATCAAGTCATGTATTTACTTTTATTAAGATATTACACAACCTATTTGATCATGAGGTCTTTATCTACCCTTTTCCTACTAGTTTTTCTGTAAACAATTTTGGATAATAAAACTTCAATGTGATCCTTTAAATCATATTAGAGTTTTTTATACTTCATATTTTGAATTTTTGAAAAATGATATATCATTGATTAAGATATTTCCTATAATTCTAAAGGATAACTTCTTGGATTATTTTTACACCCTACCATTGAGATCCATGCATTATTTAAATTATTTGTCAAATAGTTTCTTAGCTCATTTTCTATTGAAAATAGCCAAAATATCATGTTTTTAATGTTTAAATAATGTAAAAAATGACCTAATGAAACTATTAGTGAGTATGTGATTGAATTCAAAACTATTCACATGAAAATGCATCACCAATCACCTGAAAGCAAGATAAAAATTATTTTCTATAACAATCTGCTTCAAACTATCAAAGACAAAGTAAAATTTAATATAGATCCATCTTTTGATGACCTTTTAATATGGTTATAAACTATGATACCTAACTTTTAAAGGACAACATGATCAAATATGGGTCTATTAATCCAACCTATTGTGTTCCAAATTTTAAAATTAAGTTGACACTAAAGGCTAAGGATAATGATACTTATAGCTTTTAAACTATGTCCAAGATTTAAAAATGTCATAAATATGGTATTAAAATAACCTAACAAGGTTTTCCTTCCTTCTAAAGAGTGTATAATTTTTACATAGTTGGATTAAACTCCTTAGAACATGCTTAAGTGATTGATTGAATGTAATATGTTCTATTTACCTCCATAAATTTAGCTCAAACATCTCAGCCTTTACTTAAACACTATAATGTGAATACATTATCATTATTATAGAGATTCAAGTCACATTGTTAGTAGATTTTTTACATTGAGACACAATATTCAACTTCTAATTGATATAAATATTATTAACATGGAAGTAAAAAATACTAAATTTAATGAATTAGTTGTTCCATCTAATCAACATTTGGAAGTTCTGACCAATCCATTGCCTAATCTTGATACAAAATATCAAGATGATATTCGCATGGAAATACCCACACAATAGCCAAATGTTTTAGTTGATTACACCTTATATGTTTTCATAAGTGATATCATGAAATAATTTATTTATATTACACTCTATGACCATAAGATTCTGATAGATGATTCAAATATTGTGTTATTATTCATACAAGATTTAATAAATTTTACATCCAATTATAACAAATGTTATTATGGTTGATAATGGTTTAAGTTTAAACACATGTATAATTCCTTTTATTACTAGTAGAGTGTATAGTCAACAAGACTTATTTATTACAACCATGGTTCATTTAATAGTTTTGGTGCTCTAAAACCAAAACATATAATAGATATCAAATTACATATCTCTACAAGTCTTATGACCCTTTTAGTGTGGTTTTGTGTATTTACATAGAGCACAACATATGATTTATTATTTGGCTTACCATGGCTAAATTAAATGAGATTTATCCCATATGCATTACACCAATGGATAATTGTGCACAATAAAAAATAGTGATTAATATTTGAGCCACATGTTGTGAATCACCTATTCAAATTTCATATCAGGAATTACCCAAAATGATTATTGTAAAATAAATAATATAGCCTCAAGTGAATACAACTATAATTACAATACCTAGTCATCCAATTCCTAAGGTAGTCGTATCGTAACCTATTATGTGTTTTCAAAATAAATCAACTAGTAAGGTTTTTTCTATACATTATGAGAAAATTGATTCTTTTCAAAAGAATAAAGTCTCTGTTATATTAAATTTCCATGATAATGACTAAAATAATAGTGATGATGATTAAATTTACTATATAACTCATTATTAAATTTTGGATGATACCAATAACACTTTTTACTCTCTAGGTTTATGGTCCATGAGATCATCATATTTTGATCATGAAGTTGAGGGGGAAACCTATTATTCATATAATGAACATTTAAACAAGGTTATCAATTATAATAACTTATTGACCTCATGTACTTCAACAATATAATATACTATACATAGTTTCTCCTTTCTATATTTCTTATATTTATTTTTTCTTCATCTAGTACTTTCTTCTCTAATGTCATGTATGGGTCTTGGGTTCATCATTATGCCTTTTTTACTTAAATTTTTAATCTCCCTTGAGTTTCTTATTGATTCATGTTTTTCTTAGTTTAAGATTTAGTTTATTTCTATGATTTTGAACTTACTTTCTTATTTATCACTTGTTTTTTATGTCCTTATTTTAATCCATTGCTTTAAGTTGATCATTGTGTTTATTTTGATTTTTCCCTTTGATTATTGTTTCCATCTCCAAAATCATGTATGCACTTCCCAATTATGACAAAACACATATATTGGTGCCACTTATCTTTATTGTGTGTTTATTTTTAATTGAAGTTATAGGTTAGTATAGATTATCCACATCTTTTTTTATTCTTGCTTTCATCCCCTAAATTATGTCTTTATTTATTTTTCCTCTTATTTTTTTATTAATACCTTTAATTTTTTATCTCTTGGCTTATTTTTTGGTTTTTTTCCCTTAAACTCTTTTATTATTTGAAGCTTTAATTATATCCCCTTGATTTTTATTGTGTTGTTCCCTAAAACACATGCCCCATTTTGAAATTTTCAAATAAGGACCTAATATTAATTGAACATCCTTTTGTAGTCTTCTAAAGCAAAAGTATATAATATATAAGATTGAAAATCATGAATTTGAGGAATTTATCTTATGCTTTAAAAATTCACTTAACTATCATTATTTTTGGGTTTTGCTTAATACAACCTGTAGGTTTCATCTTATTTATTATAGGGTATTTTCAAATCTAAAAAGAATCAAAGCTGTGTCTAAGCAATACTACATGATTTACTAGTCACCATCAATTTTATTTAAAGTGATTATGTACATGGTCTAATCTAGGATTTATATGGCTAATCAGCTTAATGTGTTACATTGTTTAGTGGGTTTGTGGTCTATGTTGTGTCTTTTGAATAGAGTATCTCTTGATTAGGAATTTATTAGACCATCTTAAAGTTTACCCTTGCCATGAGCCATCATTTCACTCATCCATATCATCAAGTGAAAAGGGTACAATTCATCTCAGTGAAAGTATTTTATATAGATGATCCCAAACAAGTAAATCACTAAAAACCATTCATGTGTCATCATCCTACTCACTTGGTAGCATGGTGGTGATGTTAGTAGTGTATTTTTATGGATTATCCTAGGCAAGTGAATCACTAAGAGCCATCCATGTGTCATCATTATGCTCACTTGATAGCCTAGTAGTGATGTTAATAGTGTAGTTTATATAGATGATGCTAGGAAATTAGTTCACCAATATCCATCCACATGTCATCATCCTGCTTACCTAGTAGCCTAGTGGTTATGTCAATAATATCTTTTGTATGGATGATCCTAGGTAAGAAAATCATTGATATTTGTACATGTGTCATCATCCTACTATCTTAAAGGTGAGGTCAGTATGAACCTTTATACATAAGATCCCTAAAAAGTGGATCACTAATAGCTATCTAATTTTCATCATCCTACTAACCTATAGCTCAAAGAGCAAATTACAATAGATCACACCTCATCCATTAACAAAATAATGACATGTATACACATGTCTTTCAAAGACATGTGAGTAACATCAAAGACACTACTACTAAATCTGAAGAAGCGGAAAAGAGACATTTATCATATTACTATGACTAAGTACTCAAGAACATTTGGGAGAATACACTTGGCATTAAAAATCCATGGAAATAAGTTTTATATATTTTAAATGAAAAGACTAGGCGTGGAAAAAAACCAAAGCCGTTACAGCTAATAATTCATATGATGCAATGAATTTATACATTGAATTCTCAAATCATACATAACTAAATAAATATATTTAAAATTTACAAATCTAGTTAATTCATTACTTTCAAAAATTTGAGTAAACACTATGAATCCATAGGTCTCTTGTGATGATGAAAATTTTGATTTTTCATAGAGCAAAAGATTTTCAAACCATATATTCAATGGAAGCCATAAGTCACATTCTAGTTCCCTTTGCATAATATATTATAGGATCAAATAGATATATAGATTCAAACTTTGATTCAACAACATTGAACCATGAATTTAAGCATTATTCTTCCATTTGGATGTGGTCAAGATAGCCTAGCCCTATAGAGTTGGGGCTTAGTTATCTATATCCATGCAAAGATACACAAATGACCGGTTGGCCATCAAAAAGTAATGGATCTCCATAATGAATCAACCAAACCAAATGTAATGTCATGCATAGACATTTTATTTTATTTATTTATGTATGGAAAAATTTATGAAAAGATACTAAACTTTAGGCTAAGCAAAATGCTAGTTGTATATATCACTAGAAATGCCTTCGAGAAGTATTATAAACTTCTAGTGTATAAAATGATATACAAAAAAGATATGGTGAACACATGGTTTCCCAAAAATAATGTTAATAATAAAGTGAAGGAATAGGCTAGTGACCCAAGCAATTTTATAGTCTAGGGTCTCACCTCCACCATTCCTATCATTGTTTTAAAGTGAGTGGTAAGAATTATTATGGCCCTTTTGAATAGAATATATGGTTTTTAACTTTTGCTTATGTCAGTGAGATATGGGTCCCTCTGATGGCCATGATTTTGACATACAAAAAGGTCATATCAATTAGATAGATCATTGGCTCCAACTTAATTCTCAAAATCAACAATTTTGTAAGTTTATTGGATGGTAACTTTTATATGATGGCATGCATTATGGCATACATTATGGATGCTAAAACTACAACATTGCACTCACTATATTAAGAACCCTAGAAAACATCCACTAATCACCTCAAAATATGATATGAGATGAATTTAACATTATCCATATTAATAAGTTTAGGAATAACATGAAGAGGTTGACTGAAACCTTTTACCCTATGGTTTATCATACTATAGATGAAAGGAATATGCCTAGATTATTGAATCAAATAAAGAAGTCTATTCAAAAAATGGGTGACTACTGGTTATACCTAGATTGAACAATAATTACAATAGAAGGTATCATGGAATAAACTTTATACCTACCAAGGATTGTGTCTAATAAGGTTTCAAACAAGAAAGTACTACTCAGTTGGCTGAAAATGTTGACACCAAGTGAAGGTAAAATATCCATCCATCCATCCCACCCTTCTCAGTATTAGTAGAATTCAATACACAAGGTGGAAGCACATAGAAATTTTTGGAAAAATAAGGACACATTATGGGTTCACATGGGCACCCTAAAAAAAATAGGACACTAAATGGAATGTCAAATCACACCTTAAGAAATATGAAAGAAAAATCTGGATCAACTATGGGCACTAAGCATATAACCATGAAAACATATTTATGAATGTTGATGATGATTATAAAGTGGTTATAAAGATATACAAATCCAATATGTATATGATTGTTGTGTATAGGATCAAATATGATCCTACTATCACCAAATACTATGATAAAAGGATTATGAAGAAGCAATGGGTTTCAAAACCCATTCACAGACCCCCTCCTCAAGAAGAATCAGGAACATAAGAAGAATTTGGCCCATCTAGGGTAGTTTGTGATGAAGAGAGAGTGTAAAGTCCTCCAACTTCCCCTTCACACACAATTACTACCACCTTCCCATATCATAAAGTTGAATAAGAAAGGTTTGCTAGTCCAAGTGGAGTAACTAGTATATTTTTATTTTGCCATTACCTCCACTAACCATTACACAAGTAACTCTTCATTTTTGTCTCAAGTGTATATTGTTACTTATTATTTGTCATTGCCAATAACATCTCCCTATCCTATCAGATAAATATCTTCACCATCCATCATCCTTCTAGTACTGACTACCCTTCCAGCTACATTCCATCCATCTCTCACTCCACCTTCAACTAAGCCAACCTTTGCTGATACTAAAATAATAATTACATATACAAGGAATCCCAAGACTTCACCTATTTATCATAAAAATTTGGAAGTGAAGGAAGAACCAATAAAAGTCCCTAAAGAGAGGGAGGATAGAAGAAGAGGCACATAAATATCAGATCATGTCATGGTCTATGATAATGAAGAGGAAAATATAAGGATGGCTAATCAATAATTTTGGGTCTTTGGTATAGAAAATGGAACATCATGGTTTATCAATGAAACTATAGAATTAGACCTAGAACATGAATGGTTGTTTGAGGAAATTTCCTAGTTATGGGGAATAGAGATGATAAAAGGATCTGAAGAGGTCAACCAAAAGGATAATATCTTGAAAGCTACTAAATTATTATCAGATGGAGAAGGAGATACAATGGAAAAGGTTGAGTCATAACTATAATATAAAATATAGGTGCCATCCCTAATTACATATCCATGATCTCTACCTAAAACCATAACAATGTCAACTATAATAGTTAGTACTCTATCTATTCCTCTTTTGGTTATAATTTCACATTCTTTGGTTACTTCTTTAGTTTCTTCAATTGAAATTTGTTGAGTATTATCATTGATGTCAAAGGTGAGTAAGGATAGTTAGAAGTTTGTGATATGACAAGACAATACGCATAGAAGAGTATTGTCATGAAAGAAAGAGAAAAAGAGAATTTGAAGGTAAATAATGTTTGAGGTCTGCATGATTGATATCATTATCAACATGGAAGGTACATGTCATTGACATCAAGTGCATAATAAGCATAGTCATGACATGAAGAGGTATGTTCATGGTGAAATGAATAAACATAGGCATGTGAAGGTTATATGGATTTTTTTGAGCATGTGAGTAAGGTATAGAATCATTCATGATATTTTTAGGGTGAGCCTATAAGGGTAGGACCTTCAGTCTAAGGCTACAACTAGACCACTCTTAAAGCCTATCTAGCCTAAAAAGGTATGACGATTAGATTTCAAGGAAAGTATGCACATGAGACTATGGAGAAAGGTGAGATAAGTTGTTTTAGGCATGATCACAAAGTTTAACATCAAGATTTGAAGGAAAAGTACATGAATCACTATTGTAAGCCTTATCAAGCTCACAAAATAAGGTCTTAAACATGTGAATCACTTTAAGACATTAATTACCACATGTAACCTCTACATGGGAGTATGAGTTGTTAAATAGAGATGGGTAAGGGTCCTAGATAATATATATAGGCATTAGTTTTAGATTCAAGTGGAAATTCTTTATGAAAAATCATTAACACCAAACCCTATGTTAAACCTAGCAAAAACCCTAATTGATCCAAAATTTAAAAGTCTTGGTTGAAGAATATTTCAAGAACACACAAATAATAATGTTATCTTTGAGAAGAGATGTTTTATTGCTCAAAATTGCAGATACAACATATACCTATCTCTGGGAAGAGATGTCTATTTTCATTTTCAGGGTACATATTTTTGAAGGTAGGAGGAGGATGTGGAAGGTCACCAATCTTGAGGGAGATGAAATGGTTTAATTTCTATGAATTAAAATAATACAAAATTTGATAAATTACTATTTTTAGAAACTTACTATTTTTAGACTGCACTACTAAAATTAAAATTTAGGGCATTCTATTTGGTTTTTAGGGGGGGAACCCACCAAGAATCTATATGACATCTCATGGAATTATCCTCATTATCATATTTTTAATAGTTTAAATGGGGAGTCAAACGGAGCTATGGTGCAAATGTTATGGCTCCCAAAATGTTTTTCACCAATTGGGGTAGGACCGTCAATTGAATTATCACTTGAAGTATTGCCCAGATCATTGCTTGAAGTGTTTTCTAGATCATTCCTCCCTCCTTGAGAATAAATGGTCCTCATTACATCAAGATTATTTATCAAGTATGGTAGTTGTGCCTTGGTCTGATTCTCATCCACTAGAGCAAAACTTTATATATCAAGCTCACCAATGTCTAGTTCTTTTGCTATGATTAAAGTGTTCAATAGAGGTGGATGATATGGAATGGATACATCATTTGGTGTCATGGGTTGGAATCCAACACATACTTAGAATGGAATATGATTTGTGGAGCTATGTAGTGCCTGATTGTTCACCATTTCTATCTGACCATCAATCTATGGATGGAAGGTCATGAACTTTCTTACCTTGGTATCCATTTGCTTATGTTGTGTTTATTGTGTAGTCAAGGCTACAACATCAACCCTTTTCAATTTCTATGGCTTGACCACCATGAGAATGAATTTATTGGCACTAATCAAGAAGATAAATGTGGAATGTGGTACCTTAGGTACCCTATAACACCACATTCTAAGAGTGAGGGTGATCCTTCAGGTTCTTGATTAATAGATGCCATGTCGATCATACATGAATGGCTGACCAAGGAGTACATTGTAAACATCTAGATTGACTACATCACACGAGACCTCATCTTGGAAAAGTTTTATTTCATATGAAAGAAGACATTGATGGGTGACACAAAGGTTTCTCCCTAGATTCAACCATCTAATATTGTATGGCTTTGGGTGAGGCTTCATGGATAGATTTAGAATTTGCGCAACATTAGTAGAGATTAAATTATTTTGACTCCCAATATCAAGAATGAAATGTAGAGGGTTACCTTTCACCCATAAATTAGAGTGAAATAACCTTTCCTTATTATCTATCCTTTCCTCATGGGTCTGTGATGAACAAATCATGGCATCAGGCTTAGCATCTATAATATCTTATTCATTATCTTTGACTGTAGGGTGTGTATGAGGTAGAGTAGTAGCTATTGAGGATTGTGACTTAGAAAGCAGGGACTTGATGGCTCAATATTATTATTTAGAGTGAGTTCCACTTTTCTGGCAATCACACCATTTTCTAGTCTTTTCCTTCTAGGGTTACTTATGTTGGAATTCTTGTTTCCATTTCAAAGATTGATTCTTCATATTCTTTATTTCATGCTTCTGATCAAACTTCACTATGAACTTGTATGCTTCACCAAGGGTTCCCAAATTGAAGAGTTCTATTTCATCATGTATGTACCATTGTAGTCTACCATGGTATTTGAGAACCTTATATTTCTCACTTTCCTAGATGCCCAATCTCATAGACAGGGAATGATAAATGTCAGTGTAATCTTGAACAGATTGTTCCTTACCTTGGTGAAGTTATTGCCACTATATATATATATATATATAGATCATCATATGCTCTAATGGGGTAGTATTCTTCCTTTATAGCTTCTATAAAATCATTCTAGGTAGGTTTTGCCTCAAGGTCAATATCATCTATACTGAACCTCTTCTTTTACACTTCCCACCAATTTTTGAAAGGCAATGATGCTTTCAAAAGAGGAAACGTGATCTTCTCTTCATTAATGAATTTATTTATATAAAAATAGGAGTATAATTGATCCAACTAATTTTCTACTATATAACTATTGATTTTTCTTTCATATGTATGGATATCGAAATTCACTTGAACCTTGAGGGTGTTGGGGCATTCAAAGGATGTGGGGGTATAGATAAGGAGCCATAATTTCCTATCAAGATTTATTGGATAATTTTAGGAGAATTATTATGCATCTATGCTTACTACTAATAGATGTATTCATTAACCATTTCTTTGAAATAATGAGATTTACCAATGTTGTCCACTATTTGAGGTCATTCGGAGTGAACAAGTGGATAGTCTGTTGGATCTTGTATTTTCCACCTAAGCTTCCTATAGTCTGATCCCATCCTCAGGATCATACACTCTTAAGACAAACCACTCTGATACCACTGATCCAAAACTCAAAAGTATTAGTTGAATAATATTTCAAGAACACACAAATAATAATGCTAACTCTGATAAAATATGTTTTATTTCTCAAAATTATAGATAAAACATGTCTATCTCTGGGAAGAAATGTATATTTTCCTTTTTAGGCAAAATATCTATTTATACCTATTTTTAAAGGTATGAGAAGGATGTAGAAGGTCACCAATCTTAAGGGAGATTAAATGGTTTGAATTCCATGAATTACAATAATATAAAATTCAAGAAATTATTATTTTTAAAAACTCACTATTTTTAGACTACACAATTAAAATTAAAATTTAGGGCACTTGCATTTGGTCTTCAAAGATAAAAACCCACTAAGCAAAGCTCTATTCCCTCTCATGACATTCTCCTCATTCTTAGATTTCCAATAGTTTAAATGGGGAGTCAAATGGAGCTATGGTGTAAAAATTATGGCTCCTAAAAGTTTTACCACCAATTGGGGTAGGACCATCACCTAAATTACCATCTAACATGTTGCTCGAATCATTGCCTGGAGTTTTGCCCACATCATTCCTCCCTCCTTGAGAAGCAATGGTCTCTATTGCATCAATAGTATTTATCAAGTGTGGTAGTTGTGTCTTGATCTGATTCTCATCCACTAGAGCAAAACTCTATAGATCAAGCTCACCAATGTTCAATTATTATGTTATGACTAAAGTGTTTAATAGAGGTGGATGATATGAAATAGCTACATCATTTGGTGTCATGGGTTGGAACTCGACACATACTTAGAATGGACTATTATTTATGGCACTATGCAAGGATTGATTATTCACCATTTCTATTTGACCATCAATATGTAGATAAAAGGGCATGAACTTCCTCATCTTGGTATCCATTTTCTTCTATTATTGTGTTGATTGTGTAGTCAGGGATGTAACATTAGACCTTTTAGATTTCTATGGCTTGACCACCATGAGAACAAATTTATTGGCACTAATCAAGGAGACATATGTGGAAGGTGGTACCTCAAGTACCCTGTAGAGCCACATTCTAAGAGTGAGAGTGATCCTTTAGGTTCTTTATTCATAGATGCCATGTTGATCATACATTAATGGTTGACCAAGGAGTACATCACAAACATCCAAATTGATAATATCACATGAGACCTAATTTTGGGAAGGTTTTATTACATATGAAAGAAGATACTAGTGGGTGTCATGGAGGTTTCTCCTTGGACTCAACCATCCAATATTGTATGGCTCTAGGTGAGGCTTCATGGATAGATTTAGAATTTTTGCAACATTAGTAGAGATTAAATTCTTAACTCCCAGTATCAAGAATGAAATGTAGGGTTTTACCTTTCACCCATAACTTAGAGTGAATCAGTATTTCCTTATTGTCTGGCCTCTCCTCATGGGTCTATGATGAGGCAACAATGGCATCAAGCTCAGCATCTACAACATCTTCTTCATCCTCTTTGACTATAGGGTGTGTATAAGGTAGAGCAGTAGATGTTGAGGATTATGACTCAAAAATTATGGACTTGATGGCTCATCATTATTCTTTGGAGTGAGTTCCATTTTTGTGCTAATCATACCATTTAAAAGTCTTTCCCTTCTAGGGTCGATTATCTTAGAATTCATTTTTCCATTTTTAAGGTTGATTCTTCATATTCTTTCTTTCATGCTTCTGCTCAATCTTCATCAAAAACTTGTATTCTTTATCAAGAGTTCCCAAATTAAAGAGTTGTATTTCCTCCTATATGTACCATTGTATTCCACCATGGTATTTTAGAACCTTATGTTTCTCATTTTCCTAGATGCCCAATCTCATAGACAGGTAATGAAAAATGTCAGTGTAATCTTGAACAAACTATTCCTTACTTTGGTGAAGTTGTTACCACTATATATATAGATTATCTTATGATACAATGGGGTAGTATTCTTCATTTACAACTTCTATGAAATCATTCTAGGTAGGTTCTACCTCATGGCCAATATCATCTATACTGAACCTCTTCTTGTACAATTCCCACCAATTTTTAACATGTAATGATGCTTTCAAAAGAGTAAAAGTGATATTCTCTTCATCAATGAGTTTATTTAAAAAAAAATAGGAAGACAATTGATCCAACCAATTTTCTACTACACCAGCATTGATTTTGCCTTCAAATGTAGGGATATCAAAATTTACCTAAACCTTGAAGGGTATTGGGGCACTAAAAGGACATGGGGGTGGAGATGAGGATCCAAAAATTTTCATCAAGATTTGTTGGAGAATTTGGGTGAATTGTTGTAGAATCTATTCTTACTACTATTGGAGAGCTTCATTCACCATCTCTAAGAAAGGATTGTATGTTTCAGTGTTGTCAACCATTTGATGTCATTTGGAATAAATGGGTGGATAGTCTATTGGATCTTATATTTTCCACCCAAGCTTCTTGTAGTCTGACCTCATCCTCAAGATCATACACTCTTAATATAATTCACTCTGATACCACTAATCCAAAACATGAAAGTCTTGGTTGAATAATATTTGAAGAACACATAAATAATAATTCTATCTCTATGAAGAGATGTTTTATTACTCAAAATTGTAGATATAAGATATGCCTATCTCTAGGAAGAGATGTCTATTTTCCTTTTCAGGCTACATATCTATTTATTGTTATTTTTTAGGGTACAATGAGGATGTGGAAGATCATAAATATTGAGGGAGATGAAATGGTTTAACTTCCATGAATAATAATAATAGATAATTTAAGAAATTACTATTTTTAGAAACTTACTATTTTTAGATTGCACTACTAAAATTAAAATTTGGGCCACTTTCATTTGTTTTTTGAAGGTAAAAACCCAATTTATATATATATATATATATATATATATATATATATATATACACACACACACACCATCTCAAAACATTACCATCATTCTTGTCTTTCCAATGGTTCAAATGGGGAGTCAAACGGATCTATGGTGTGAAAGTTATGGCTCCCAGAAGTTCTGCCACCAATTGGGGTAGGACTGACGCCTGAATTGTCACCTGAAGTGTTGCTTAGATCATTGCCTAAAGTGTTGTCTAGATGATTCCTCCCTCTTTAATAATAAATGGTATCCATTTCATCAATAATCTTTATCAAGTGTGGCATTTGTGTCTTGATCAAATTCTCATCCACTAGAGCAAAACTCTACAGATCAAGCTCACCAATTTCCAGTTGTTCTGCTATGACTGAAGTGTTTAATAGAGGGGGATGATATGGAATGGATACAATATTTGGTGTCATGGTTTGGAAATAGATGCATACATGGAATGGAATATGATTTTTAGAGCTATATAGGGCCTGATTGTTCACCATTTCTATCTGACCATCAATCTATGGATGGAAGGCCATGAACATCCTTAGCTTGGTATCCATTTACTTCTATTATTGTATTGATTGTGTAGTCAAAGATGCAAAATTGGCCCTTTTTATTTTTTTTGTCTTGACCACCATGAGAATGAATTTATTAGCACTAATCAATGAGATAGATGTGGAAGGTGGTACCTTGGGTACCTGTAGCACCTCATTCTAAGAGTGAGGGTGATCCTTTGAGTT
Organism: Torreya grandis; assembly: GCA_037957365.1. Lineage (NCBI taxonomy): Eukaryota > Viridiplantae > Streptophyta > Pinopsida > Cupressales > Taxaceae > Torreya > Torreya grandis. The sequence continues at coordinate 970,531 of JARHVA010003345.1, read as the reverse complement.
ATTGATTCATAGATGCCATATAAATCATACATGAATGGTTGACCAAGGAGTACATTGAAAACATCTAGATTAACCACATCACACAAGATATCATCTTGGAAAGGTTTTATTGCATATGAAATAAGACATTGGTGGGTGACATAGAGGTTTATCCCTGGACTCAACCATCTAATACTGTATGACTTTGGGTGAGGCTTCATGGATAGATTTAGACTTTTCACAACATTAATAGAGATTAAATTCTTTTGATTCCCACTATAAAGAATAAAATGTAGATGTTTACCTTTCACCAATAACTTAGAGTGAAAAAACCTTTCCTTATCATCTAGTCTTTTCTCATGTGTCTATGATGAATCAAGGATGGCATCAGCCTCAACATCTACAATATCTTCTTCATCCTCTTCAACTATAGGGTATGTATGAGGTAGAGTAGTAGATGTTGAGGATTATAACTTAGAAAATAGGGACTTAATGGCTCGATATTATTCTTTGGAGTGAGTTCCACTTTTATGGTAATCACACCATTTTCTAGTCTTTCCCTTTTGGGGTTGCTTATCATAGAATTCCCTTTTCCATTTTGAAGGTTGATTCTTCATTTTCTTTCTTTCATGATTCTACTCAATCTTCACTATGAATTTGTATTCTTGACTGAGGGTTCCAAAATTTAAGAGTTCTATATCTTGTTGTATATACCATTGTATTCCACCATGGTATTTTATAACGTTGTGTTTCTCACTTTCCTAGATGCCCAATCTCTGCCACTATATATACATATCATCATATGATCTAATGGGGTAGTATTCTTCCTTTCTAGCTTTTATTAAATCATTCTAGGAAGGTTCTACCTCAAAGTCAATATCATCTATACTAAACCTCTTCTTATACACTTCCCACTAATTTTTAACAGGCAATGATGCTTTCAAAAGAGCAAAAGTGATCTTCTCTTCATCGATGAATTTATTTAAAAAATAGAAAGGTGGTTGATCCAACCAATTTTTTACTAAATCAACATTTTTTTTCCTTTAAATGTAAGGATATCAAAATTCACTTGAACCTTGAAAGGTGTTGGGGCACTGAAAGGACATAGTGGTTTAGATGAGGAGCCAAATATTTTCATCAAGATTTGTTGGAGAATTTGGGTGAATTATTGTAGCATCTGTGCTTACTACTTTTGGAGGGATTCATTCATGATTTCATTAAAAGGATCAGATGTCTTGGTGTTGTCTACCATTTGAATTTGTTTAGAGTGAACAGGTTGATAGTCGACCAGATCTTGTATTTTCTACCTAAGCTTTCTATAGTCTAACCTTGTCCTTAGGATCACACACTCTTAAGACAAACCAATCTAATACCACTAATATAAAATACAAAAATTTTATTGAATAATGTTTCAATAACACACAAATAATAATGTTATCTCTGAGAAGAGACGTTTTATTGCTCAAAATTGCAGATACAACATATACCTATCTTTGGGAAGAGATCTTTGTTTTCCTTTTTGGGATAAAATGTCTATTTATAACTATTTTTTAAGGTAGGAGGATGATGTAGAAGGTCAAAAATCTTGAGGGAGATTAAATGGTTCAAATTACATGAATTACAATAATACAAAATTCAAGAAATTAGTATTTTTAGAAACTTACTATTTTTAGACTACACTACTAAAATTAAAATTTGGGGCACTTCTATTTTTTTTTCAATGGTCAAAACCCACTAAGTATATCTCTATTCCATCTCAAAACATTACCCTCATTCTTAGCTTTTCAATTATTCAAATGGGGAGTCAAACAGAGCTATGGTGTAAAAGTTATGTCTACCAGAAGTTTTGCCACCAATCGAGGTAGGACAGTCACCCGAATTGCCACCTAAAGTGTTACCTGGATCATTTTCTAGAGTGTTTTCTAGATCATTCCTCCTTCCTTGAGAAGCAATGGTCCCCATTACATCAATATTATTTATAAAGTGTTATATCTATGTCTTGATCTGATTCTCATCCACTAGATCAAAACTCTACAGATCAAGCTCACCAATGTCCAATAATTTTGCTATGACTTAAGTGTTCAATAAAGGTGGATGATATGGAATGGCTACATCATTTGGTTTCATGGGTTAGAACATAATGTATAATTGGAATGCACTATGATTTTTGGAGCTATGTAAGGCCTGATTATACACTATTTTTTTCTAACCATTAATCTATGGATGGAAGGCCATGAACTTCCTTAGCTTGGTATCCATTTGTTTTTGTTGTTATGTTGATTGTGTAGTTAGGGATGCAACATCAGAGCTTTTGGATTTATATGGCTTGACCATCATGATAATGAATTTCTTGGCACTAATCAAGGAGATAGATTTGGAAGGTGGTACCTTGGGTACCTTATAGTTTTGTGTTATAAGAGTGAGGTTGATCCTTTGGGTTCTTGATTCATAGATGCCATATCGATCATACATGAATGACTGACCAAGGAGTACATCACAAACATCTAGATTGACCACATCACACAAGAACTCATCTTGGAAAGGTTTTATTGCATATGAAAGAAGATATTGGTAGGTGACACAAAGGTTTCTCCTTGGACTCAACCATCCAATACTATATAACTTTGGGTGAGGCTTCATGGACAGATTTAGACTTTTCACAACATTAGTAGAGATTAAATTATTTTGAATCCCACTATCAAGAATGACATGTAGAGGCTTACCTTTCACCCATAAGTTAGATTAAAATAACCTTTCCTTATCATTTGGATTTTCCTCATGGTTCTGTGATGAGGCAATGATGGCATCAGGCTCATCATCTACAATATCTTCTTCATCCTCTTCAACTATAGGGTGTGTATAAGGTAGATTAGTAGATGTTGATGATTGTGACTCAAAAATTAGGGACTTGATGGCTTGACATTATTCTTTGGAATTATTTCCACTTTTGTGGTAGTCACACCATTTCCCAGTCTTTCCCTTTTAGGGTTGCTTATCTTGGAATTCCATTTTTCATTTCAAAGGTTGATTCTTCATATTCTTTCTTTCATGCTTTTTCTCAATCTTCATCATGAACTTGTATGCTTCATCAATTTTTCCCAAATTGAAGAGTTACATTTCACCTTATATATACCATTGTAATACACCATGGTATTAGAGAACCTTGTGTTTCTCACTTTCCTAGATGCCCAATCTTGTAGATAGAGAATGAAAAATGTCAATGTAATCTTGAATGGACTATTCCTTACCTTGGTGAAGTTGTTTCCACTATCTATATAGATCATCATAAGCTTCAATGGGGTAGTATTATTCCTTTATAGCTTATATGAAATCATCCTAGGTAGGTTCTACCTCAAGTCTAATATCATCTATACTAAACCTCTTCTTTTACACTTTCCACTAATTTTTGATAGGCAATGATGCTTTCAAAAGAGCAAAAGTGATCTTCTCTTCATCGATGAATTTATTTATAGAAAAATAGCAAGACAATTGATCCAACCACTTTTCTACTATATCATCATTGATTTTGACTTCAAATATAGGGATATAAAAATTCACCTTAACCGTAAAGGATGTTGGGGCATGGGAAGGACATGGGGGTGCAGATGAGGAGCTAGAATTTCCCATCAAGATTTATTGGAGAATTTGAGAGACTTGTTTTAGCATCTACACTTACTATTGTTATAGGGATTCATTCACCATTTCCTTGAAAGGATCATATGTCTCAGTGTTTTCCACCATTTGAGGTCATTTAGAGTGAACAGGTAGATAGTCTATTGGATCTTGTATTTTCCACCCAAGCTTCCTATAGTCTGACCTCATCCTTAGGATCATACACTCTTAAGACAAATCGATCTGATACCACTAATCTAAAAATTGAAAGTCTTGGTTGAATAATATTTTAAGAACACATAAATAATAATGCTATCTCTGAGAAGAGATGTCTATTTTCCTTTTTAGGATACATATCTATTTTTTACCTATTTTTTAAGGAAAGAGGAGGATGTATAAGGTCACCAATATTGAGGGAGATGAAATGGTTTGAATTCCACAAGTTAAAATCATATAGAATTTGAGAAATTACTATTTTTAGAAATTTATTATTTTTAGACTACACTACTAAAATTAAAATTTGCGGCATTTATATTTGGTTTTTAGGGGTCAAAGCCCACTAAGAAGAGATTTGTTCCATGTCACAATGTTTGCCTCATTCTTTCATTTCCAATGGTTTAAACCGGGTGTCAAATAGAGCTATGGTCCAAAAGTTATGGCTCCCAGATGTTCTAGCACCAATTGATGTAGGACCGTCGCTTGAATTGTCACCTGAAGTTTTGCCCAAATCATTTATTAAAGTGTTGTCCAGATCACTAATAATGACTTGATATGAAACATTTTTTGAAAAAAATGTTAGGATAGATTAAAATTCTTATATAATCTATTGTATGATGTATTCAGCTCTCCCAAGTACCTCTAGGTGGTGGTGGTTAGTCAAATGAGTATATATATATATATATATATATATATATACATATATATATAGGCCTATTTATCAAGAAGTTATTGTATCTCTAAGAATTTGAATTGGTCAATAAAATAAAATGGATGGTATAAGAATATAGAGACTCATTTTACATGTCCATTATAGTTTATGGATATGTTATAGCCTTAAAATTCTCTAAATTTGTCATCCAAGTAAGCGAGTCACAGACAGACCTAATAGTACATTTAATGTAAAACCCAAGCATAGATGAAGAGTTATTTTTGAGGGTCTATACATGATATATTGATGAAATAAAGTGCATGAATAATTTATTTATAACTTTTAAGTCATGATAATTCTTTGGATAAGATTTGAAGGTCAGTTCATGTGGTGAAAATAATGCTCACAAAATGGCTTATCTAATTCAGATAGGAGTGTGAAATATAATCAATATTTTCCATTAGGCCATATGAATTTTATATTTGAGGATATTATGGTGATATTTTATAACTTTTTTCATGTATTAGGAGTCATGACAAGTGTTTACATAGGCATTAAAAGTCTAATTCATCATGACTAGTTTTTTAGGTATTTGGTAGTTTTGAGTGAGTTGTAGAGATGTTCTTGAGCCCTTATTTTCATAATGCAGGTATTTTAATAATTTTATGATGAAATTTAGGTCATGTATAATATTTATACATGTTTAATTTTTCATGGTTGAGTAGCTTAAGGATGTTTAATCTTCAATATTATAAGACAAATGTTTGAGGTACACATGCCTAATAGGGTAGTTTGTCCTAAATGAGCTTTAATGTTATGAATGAAGGATGTATATATAATAAAGCTTGGAGGAGGTAAGAATATTTCCTTGGATAATTTATTGAATTGATTTTTATTTTTGTATAATTCCATCTATTCTTAAGAAGATCAATTTTTAGCACTAAGAGGATAGACCTAATGTAATTACATCTCTATGAGACCTAAAGGAGGAGTAAGGCCTAATTGAATTATTTCAAAAGAAATGGGGTTAAAATTTTGATTTAAAGAAGTTCATAAGATGTATTAATACCTATTGTGTGTATTACATAATATGTTTAAGGTGTGTTCTTGACCAAGTGATGTGTGACCATTAAACTAGTACATATACTCAGTAGTTTAGGCCTATTTGAAGGTATTACAAAAATGAATAAAAGCATGCATGGTTAAGCAAAAGGAAGTATTGAAATGAGTTTTAGACCACAAAAAAAGAACATATGTGTGCTAAAATTTTTTTTATATGAGGTTCTTTATTTGGTGCTAAGTCACTTAGTGAGTTGGTGCTTCATTACAAGTAGGTGCTTGTTAAAGCCTAGTCAAGTTGGTGCTTTATTTTATTAGGATTCATGATCCAAGTTGATATGGTGATAAAATAAATTTGGTATTTTATTATATAGGATAGTATTCCATATAAAAATATCATATTGGTTTTTCTTCCCCTTGAGGTTTTCCCACTCATATATGTGTTATCTTGTTTCATGTTTATCTAAATGGTTCTTTATGCCTTACTAGATCACTAGGTTGCTTCCATGGTTCATGAATGATTAATTATAATTTAAATAAAAATTTTAAACACTAATTCATCCCCTTAGTAAGTATTCTTACAATAATTTATATCATATCTTGGTCCTTTAAAGTAGGCTTAATAGCTTAAAGGAGATCCTAGAAGCACAAGCATGTCTAGTCATCAAGTACAAGAAGGTTTCTCAACCAACACGGCCCCTCTCTTTAGTTAGACTAACTATAAATTTTGGATAATTAGAATGAAGACCTATCTAATGTCTTTGGGCTATGATATATGGCAATTTTTTGGCGATGGATTCACTCCACCTCCTAAACCACCAATTGATGCAACATGCAAGAAGGAAAGTGAGAACAAATAAAAGGCAATGAATTCCATCCTATGTGGTCTTTCAAAGGCAAAATTTCTAAAGGTCATGCATTATGATACAAGCAAAGGTATTTGTGAAAATTTTAAACCATGTATTATGGAGACACAAAATTTAATTTGGAAAAATTATAGACCCACCGAAGGTAGTTTGAAAGTCTAAGAATGAGGGAGGATGAAAACATTGCATCTTATCTATTAAGAGTAAATGAAGTGGTAAATGTCATCAGAGGTCTAAGAGATAAGTTTGAAGAATCAACATTAGTATATAATATATTAATATCCCTAACATCTAATTTTGATTTAAAAGTATCTGTTGTGGAGGATATCAAAGATCTCAACATACTATAGATAGATGAGCTTCATGGCATATTGACTACCTATGAAATGATAACAAGTGATGGAAGACCTTCCAAGAAGGAAGCTACATTAAAAGCTGAGAAAAAGTCACAAGGTAAAAAGGTTAAGGATGATGTTGATATAGATATTTATGATGATAATATAGAAGCCATATTTTTCAAAAAACTAAGTAGAGGATCAGGTAAGTATAAGGTCAAGTTGTTTTTTAAGTGATTTAACTTGGTAAGATTGGTCACTTTGCATCCAAGTGCCGTAACAAGGATAAAAATGAGTATGATAGAGCGAATGATGAACATATTTGTCAAAAAACTAAGTAGAGGATTAGGTAAGTATAAGGTCAAGCTATTTTTTAAGTGATTTAACTATGGTAAGATTGGTCACTTTGCATCCAAGTTCCCTAACAAGGATAAAAATGAGTATGATAGAGAGAATGATGAACATCATGGTGATAAGAATTTCTATAGTCTTCGCAAGAGAAAAAGAGTTTTAGTAAGTATGAAGGGAATAATGTGTCATTCAAGAACAAGAGAAGTTTATATTCCAAAGAGGATAATAACTCCTCTAATATAAGTGACACAAGTATATCTGATAGTGATGATGATATTAATGCTCATGATGAAACTCTATTCATTCCCATATAAATATATATTGAAGGTTATTAAAAATGGAAAAGTCTTATGGAAGATGAAGAATCAGATGAAGAAAAGGCTACATTAAACCTTGAGGTAGAATTGGTGAGTGCTTTACAAGAGTTGAAGTTCCAAAGAAGGAAGAATAAAAAACTAAGATCATTAGTTAAGAGTTATGAGGAACAAATCAATCTCTTTAAATAGAGACTAAGTAAAAATACCAATTAACATTATGAGATCATTAAATAAATGGAAACTCAGAGGAATAATGCACCAAGTTTGGAATAAAAATGGAGTCCTTTAAGGGAGAATTGGATCAAGCAATAATCAAATTAAAGACAGTAGAAATTTGAAAAGATCACTAAAGTCCTTGCTGATATTTTGAATAGTCAGAGGTCTCAACATGATAAGATAAGTATTGGGTTCAAATAAGACCAAAAAAAAATAAGGGGAGTCAAACCTCAAGTAACAATGGACCATCAAAAAATGATGGTACTGACAGAGTAAATAACTATGAATAAACTCAATTTTTAGACTCAAATTGATCATAAAAAGTCAATAAGAATGAAAATCCTTCAAGAGACAATAAATTTAGAGGTGCATCATTCAACATCAGACAAACAAGGTATGTGAATTCTTTCAATGGTTACTATTTCTATAGCAATCAATATAGACATAGAGTTATGGATTGTAGACATTAGCTAGAAGCAATTACTCATGGAGGAATAAGATGAATGATAATTTCAACACTAGAAGAATAATTTAGTGTTATAATTGTGATTAGAGAGGACATATTATAAGGGATTGCAAGATGAGGCATATAGGGAAGATAAGTCAAGAGGAAATGGTATATAGTCATATGACTTAAAAATGGATCAAGAAGTTGTACCCTATAGACAAAGTGAAGGAGGAGTAAAAGACTAAAGGAGAATATTATATTCTATCTAAAATTTCCTTTCATATACATGATGAAAAAATGAAGTGGTATATAGATAGTGGTTTCTCAATCCACATCATAGGGGATAAGAGCAAGTTATTTTCATTGAAGAATAATGTTTCAAGGATAGTGAGATTTGGAGATAACAAATTGATAATATTGTTGGGAAAGGTGTTTTGTGTTGATCATATTAATTGATGTTAAGTTTTAATTAATTTCAAAGAGAGCATGTGGTATTAGTGCATGAATGACAAATAAGGTGTGTTTGATAGCTTTGAGAGATATGACACATGTGCAAGTTTGTAAGGACAAAGATGAAGTTGTGAGGTATCAATAAATGTCTTGGTGAAGTTTTGGTGTGTTATTTGATCATTTAGAATGAGAAACATGCATATTATAGCTTAAGAGAAGCTAGAATATCACTACACATCATGTCAATATGAATGAACTAGCAAGTCTATGCATTTAGTGTAGGTACTCAAAAAGTCAATAATGGTCAAATATTTTCATAGAGATGTTGTCTATAGTACTAATAAGATACCCTAAAGATTTGGAATCTTGAAGTGTTTTTTAGTTCAAGATATAAACCTTAAAATTTTCTCTAGCATAATATGATGGACTAGAGACCATCAAGTTTAACTACATTGAAGTCTGGGGTCAAATAGTCAAGACAGATCTAATGGTGAGTGTTTAAATGGGTGATGAAGATCTACAATTAGCGTGAAACCTATCAGATATAGATCAATAGTGAGGATGTGATCATGTAGATTCTGATCCAATGGAGTGTATTGAGTTAATAAGTTAACAAAGTACTTATAAGTCATGTAAGTTTTCCAAGTGGCATAAACACGTTAACTGAATGGAGCAGGGTGCATAGAAAGTACATAGAGCTACCAAGTGGCAAAATCATGGAAGTGAGGATCTAAGATCAATAGTGAGTGTTACAAGTTAAAGTTAGGATAATTCTAAGGAGATAAATAGAGTGTATTTGTTTATAGTTTTTAGGGGACATGAGATGTTGACAAGGCACCCAATGTTTAGTATTTACATAGTGATAATTGGAATGTGAATATTCAAATTTGTGAAGGAAAACTAGTGATGGGTTTTTGAGCTATAACTTTTGATATATGAATAAATTGATAATGGTGTACAAGGGAAAGTTTTAGAGGACTTCAAGATGCATCCAAAAAAACTTGATTTCAAGGTTTTACTATCCATACAAATGTATTTGTTATAGTTTAATGTTGATTGTTTATTCATTCATGGTGTTCTAGTGTACAAAATATTGTTTATGCAATTTTCACTTTAGTAGAAGAGTGTTTTGGTGGGATTAATCACCTGAAGTTGTTTTAGAGTTCATATAGAGTGGACCCATGTATTTTAAAGTGATCTTTTGTTTTTGTTTTGTTTGATGAAGTGCTAAAGGGGTAATAGGTCTCTATGAGACCTATAAGGGATATTAAGTCCTAGTTGAAAGGTTTAACTACTTAAGTATGACCCATGTATGCTATTACTAACCTGTGAGGATGGTTTTGAGCTATGTCTTAACATGATAGAAATATTAAGCACTAAGGCAAATATTATGGCCAACCTAAAATTTGATATTCATGAAGACTCTAAAAAGAGTGAATGCCAAGGTAATGGTTTCTAGACTTAGATGTGAATGTGTTGAGAGATTAGAAGATAGAGATAAAGAAAAGAGATTGGAGGAAGTGTGATTAATGGATGGACTAAAGTAAAAAGCATAGTAAGGATGAGTGAAGAATCCTAGAGTGATCTGAAAGTGGTGTTTGGATGCATTGTTTGTATGGACAAGTTTAAGGGTGTGTAATGAGTTCAAAGAGAGAGTAGAGTTGTGTAAGTATGGATTGAAGTGAAGAAGAAAACCTTTAAAAGAAAACAAATAGGTTAGTTAGGACTATTTGAGTGTGAAAAATATCAAACATGTTTATTTGATGGTTTTGATGTAGGAAGACACACATGTCATTGGACCTAATGAGCATAGAAGAGGCAGTTTGAGCGAGTTTGTCCTAAAGAAATCTTGAGAGAGATTGGAGGTGAAGAGTACATACAAATGTGATCATAATCAATTGAATATTAAAAACATATGTTCAAGGTGATCTATTTAGGTACCTAAGTGGGTGATTGGTTTCCTAGGGTTATTTCCTCCTTACAAGGTAATGCTTGCTAACGGATTAGTTTTTGTGGGTGCTTAGCTAGACATGGGTAGTCACTCCTTATAGGATTGGTGTCTATATAAACTATGGGATGGGTGTTCCTTGATCAGTTGGTGTTGGTATAAATGTTGGATCTTGTTTAATAGGACTATAGTCCATCTTGCAGGGTTTAGTGGGTTTTATCCTCTAAGAGGGTTTCCCATATATATAATGTGTTATGTGCTTGATCTTGTTATATCTTCCTTGTTCATTACAATGGTTAATTTGTATACATCATGATTGTATGTGTAGAATGTTTAATAATTAGGAATTAAATTGGATTATATTTCATCACTGATTCACCCCCTCTTAGTGATTATACCTCTAATAATTGGTATCAGAGTAGGAATTTACTTGCAAGTTTAACCACTTGAAGGTGATCCAAGGTAAAATATGACTAAGCAATTGAAGAAAGATAATCAAGAGTTGAAGGCAAAAGTGGAGGTTACTTATGCATGTCTAAAATCAAGTGAATAAAAGTGTAATCAACTTAAGGCACTTTTTAAGAAGTACATAAGTAAGTTGATTGAGTATGATTAGAATAAGATCATGGCCTCAAGATATAAAGATGTTAAGGGTGAGTGCATCAAGATAAATAAGGATATAGAATCCTTGAAGGCATGATCAAGATCAAAAGATGATAAAGATAAGATTATCATTATTGAGTATTAATTAAGGTTTACAAAGACAGATCTGATTTCAAAAGAGGAAGAATACAAATATATCAAGACTTAGTTAGAAGAGACAAATGCCAAGTTGAGTTCAAAGCAAGGTGAGCATGATGAGTTGAAGTATAATATTTATTCTATAAATATTATTCAAGATCAATCATGTATATTTAAGTATGACATGGCTAAATAAGCTAAGAGGGATAAGGAGTCTATCCAAGTTCTCATAATTTATTTATAGGTTGTAAGTTCAAGTATGAGAGCTAAAGAGGATGAGAGAATTCAATTAAAAACCAAGATAGATTTATTAAAGGATGAGCATGAGCAATTTTTTATCAAGGTAAACAATGCTGAGAAAGATCAAGAGAGGTTAGCTTTAGACAATAAGGATGCAAGCACCAAGTGCAACATGAGAAGACCTATCAGGAAACCAAACTCTATAAGGTATGAAAGTTAATTTCATGGTCACTACTTTACATGTAAGATTTTTGGCCATAAGGAAAGAAACTATATAAGGAAGAGTAGATGGTCATCTATAGGTATGGATAATGTAGTATGATATAATTGTCATGACATAGGAAATAATACTAGATTCTACCTCAAAATGCATAAGAAAAGACTAAACTAGGTGTGGAAACCTAAGATAGTTAAGCTTTAGCATAATGAACCTAAGAGACAAGATGGTATATTTGCTAAGATTCATAATATTCATCAAGATGGTATATTTTCTAAGATTCATAATATTCATCAAGCAGAAGGTATGAATAATTTTATTTGTTTCAGTTGTCATCAAGTTGGTCACACTACAAGATATTGTAAAAGCAATCTCTCAAATTGTAAGAAGGTGCATAGACATCCTAGAGTGCTCAAGAAAGGTCAATCCTTGGTATGGAAACCAAAGACAAGATGGTATATTTGCTAAGATTCATAATATTCATCAAGCAAAAGGTATGAATGATTTTATTTGTTTCAATTGTCATCAAGTTGGTCACACTACAAGATATTATAAAAGTAATCTTTCAAATTGTAAGAAGGTGCATAGACTTCCTATAGTGCTCAAGAAAGGTCAATCCTTGGTATGGAAACCTGAGAACAAGAAGAATAATTTAGTTGAGCTAAAGATCAAGGTGGACTACTTGATAAAGAAAAAATGGAATTAGATATGAAATTTTTTTAGGAATTCCAAGAGAATGTGTCATCGATCTAGATAGAAAAGGAGAATCAAAAGTTAGTTGAAGTCGAGCTTGAGGAGAAGACTGAAGTGCTAATTGAGACTAGTTCTAAGGTATGTATGGATCTAAGATAATATATTATTATTTTTAATCAAATTTCATACAAAGAAAATCATTATCAATACCCATTGATGAGGTTCTTTCTTCAGCTGAAAAGGTATGTAATAAATCTTTATTGTTTCCATATGTTGTTAATCCAATATTAGAAGAAAAATAAAATATTGTAGTGGATGAGCATGTTGTTTTTCTTAAGCCTAATAAAAATAAGAATAACTATCAATATTTGATGACCAAGGAGGAGAAGGAATCTAAGGATTTATGGGTAACTCATGGTTTTACATTGTTCTATGACATTATGGGTTAAGGTGTCTCTATCTAATCTTGAAGGAGACACTTGACAAGAAAGAGGAAGAATGGTGGATTATAATTGATCTTTGGTTGATGTTGTAGGAAAAGAATATTATTTTAAGATATGATTGGCTAAGGTGGAGCCAAATCAGTTAGCTTGAGTGGATTGAAGAAGATGTGCATGAAGATGCTTCAATCATTATATAAGTGTGAAGATGTCTGCTACAGTTTTGAATTCAATAAGATTAATATGATGACTTGATCAAATAAATTCATGATTTTTGAAAAGGTATTGAATCTTCATGCATGAGAAAAGAGAGCTTGTGAATTATGTAGATAGATAGGTCTAAGGATTAGAGAATACTAAGTTCAAATTGGTTTATTTCAAAGAACATGTGACATGAGATAGAGCTTGATGTTAGGGTGAGTTTGTATCATCTCTGAGATGTTTTCATTCATATTATTGGTCCTTGAAGTCTTTTTAAGTCCTAAATATTAGAATATTATCCCACTTTATCATGTGTCAAAGAAGGAGAAAGTTCTTGAAGAGAGAGATAAAGTTTGAGCTTAAGCTTTATATTGGTGCATATCAAAGGGGGAGAAATTGATTCATATGCTTGAAAGTATGCAAGTATCCTCAGCATCTTAAATAGTATTTAAATTCATACATGGTGTTGAGGAATGATTATTGTCATATTGAGGAAGATACCCTTTGTCGTTAATGTCAAAGGGGGAGAAAGATCATAATGAAGGAGTTCAAATGAGTAAGAAGTCATTCTGAGGGTGTTTTACCATCAATGATAAATTGGGATATTATTGAGCATAGTCATTGATGTTAGGCTATCATTGATGTGAAAGAGAGCATGTGGTACTAGTGCATGAATGGAAAATAAGTTATGTTTGATAGCTTAGAGAGATATGGCACATGTGCAGGTCTATAAGGACAAAGAAGAAGTTGTGAGGCATCCATAGATGTGTTGGTGATGTTTTGGTGTGTTAATCATTTGGAATGAGAAACATGCATATTCTAGCTTAAGAGAATCCAAACCATCACTACACATCATGAAGTATGAATGAACCAACAAGTTTATGAATTTAGTGTAGGTAATCAAAAAGTTAACAAGGGTCAAAGGTTTTCATGGAGATGTTGTCTATATTACCAATAAGGTACCCTAAGGATTTAGACACTTGAAGTGTTTTATATCTCAAGATATAAACCTTTATAGTTTTTTAATATACTTTGATGGAACATAGACTAAAACTTTTAACTTTATTGAAGTTTGAGGTCAAATAGTCAAGACAAATCTAATAGTGAGCATTTAATTTGGTGATGAAGATCTATAATGATCATGAAACATATCAGATAGAGATCAATGGTGATCATGCGATTATGTATATTCTAATCAAATGGAGAGTATTGAGTCAATGAGTTAATAGAGTGGTCAAAAGTCACTTGAGATTTCCAAGTGGTGCAAGCACATTAATTGAATTGAATAGGGTGCATAGAAGGAACACAGAGCTTCCAAGTGGCACAATCACAAAAGTGAGGATCTAAGATCAATAGTGAGAAATGTAGTTTAATGTTATGAGACATATAAGGAGATCAATAGATCATATTTGTTTAAAGTTTTTAGGGGACATGAGATGTTGACAAAGTTTTTGATGTATATTATTTACATAGTGACCATTGGAATTTGAATATTCAAATGTGTGAAGGAAAACTAGTGATGAGTTTTTAAGCGATAGCTTTTGATATATGCAAAATTTGATAATGGTTTAAAAAAAAAGTTATATAGAAATTTAGGTTACATCCAACATAATTTTTTTTAAGGTTTGATTATTTGTACAAATGTATTTATTGTAGTTGGAAACTGACTATTTATTTGTTCATGGTGTTCTAGTGTAAATATTATTTGTATAATTTGTGCTTTAGCATAAGAGTATTTTGGTGGGAGTAATCTCCTAAAGATGTCTTAGAGGTCATATGGAGTGGACCCGTGTATTTTAAAGTGATCTTGTGTTCTTGTTTTTTTAGATGAAGTGATAAAGGTGTAATAGGTCTCCATGAGACCTATATGGGATACTAAGGCCTGATTGAAAGGTGTAACTACTTAAGTATGACCCATGGATGCTATGGCTAACCTGTGAGGATTGTTCTGATATATATATTAGCATGATAGAAGTATTAAGGTTTAAGTCAAGTATTATGGCTGACTTAGAAGTTGATATTCATGAAAATTATATAAAGAGTGAAGGCCAAGGTAATGGTTTCTAGACTTGGATGTGAATGTGTTGAGAGAGTATAATATAAAGACAAAGGAAAGAGATCAGAGGAAGTATGCTTAGTGGATGGATTAAAGCAAAAAGTAGATTGAGCATGAGTGGAAAATCCTAGATTGATTCACTAGGG
Source organism: Torreya grandis (assembly GCA_037957365.1). Taxonomy (NCBI): domain Eukaryota; kingdom Viridiplantae; phylum Streptophyta; class Pinopsida; order Cupressales; family Taxaceae; genus Torreya; species Torreya grandis. Next base: position 955,348 of record JARHVA010003345.1, on the reverse strand, counting down.
GTGTTTGGATTCATTTCTTGTATAATTTTTTTTGAGGGTGTGTAATGAGTTGAAAGAGAGAATAGAGTTGTGTAAGTGTGGATTGAATCAAAGAAGAGAACATTTGAAAGATAAGGTATAGGTTAATTAGGACCATATGAGTATGAAAAATATTATAAATGTTTATTTATCAAGTTGATGTAGGAGGATGCATAGGTCATTGGACTTAATGATCCTAAAAGAGGTAGTTTGAGTGAGTTTGTCCTAGAGAAATCTTGAAAGAGATTGGAGGTGAAGAGTGAGGAAAAAGGTGATCATCATTTGTTGAAGATTAGTAATAGATGTTCAAGGTGATATATTTAGGTAGCTAAGTGGGTGCTTGGTTTGATAGTGGGTTAGTTCCTCCTTGCAAGGTAAAGCTTGCTAAAGGTCTAGTTATTGTGGGTGCTCAACTAGACAAGGGCAGTAGCTCTTTGTGGGATTGGTGTCTGACTAAAATAAGGGATGGGTGTTCCTTAAACATTTGGTATTGGTATAAATATTAGATCTTATTTTATTGGATTGTAGTGCATCTTTTAGCATTGAGTTGGTTTTATACCCTAAGAGGTTTCCCACGTATATCATGTGTTATGTGCTCGATTTTACTATATCTTCCCTATTCATTACAATGGTTAACTTGTATGCATCATTATTGTATGTGATAAATGTTTAAGAGTTAGGAATTGAATTGGATTATCTTTCATCATTGATTCACCCCCACCTATCATTTATTGTACCTCTAACATTTTGAGTTTGGATAATGGGAAGACCAAGATAGATGATGTGTTGTATGTGGAAGGCTTGAAACATAACTTGTTTATTTTAAGTCAAATGTGCAACCAAGGACACACACTAACCTTTCATGATAAAGGGTGTGATATAAGGAGAGATAAATTAGGAAGGTTTATTGCCAATGATAAGAGGATTGAAAATAATTTGTATGTCTTAAATGAGATCAAGAAGGAGAGATGTTTTATGACCAAGATATATGCATGTTGGATATGGAATAAAAGTTTGGTATATTTGATAATATGGTCAAGATAATATCTAATAAATCTATGAATAATATGCCTAACATCACCAAACCTACAAACACACTTTCCAAGGCATGCCAATATGGTAAGAAAACTAGAAAGAAGTTTAAGTCTAAGGAGTATTTTTTACAAGGAATTTAGAGTTAATCCACACTAATCTCTAAGGAGATAAAATAATCCAAAGAATTCAAGGAGATATCTATTTCATGTTACTCATATATGACTACAAAATAATGACTTGGGTGGCATTCTCGAAAGAAAAGTTAGAAGCTCTTGATAAGTTCAAGGCATTCAGGGCTCTAGTTGATAATGAAAAGAATGTAAAGATAAAATGCCTAAGATATGAAAGAGGATATTTTTGGTCCAATGAATTTTATGACTTTTTTGAGGTACATGGGATAAGGATATAGTTCTCAATAGATATGACACCTTAGCAAAATGGGGTAGTGGAAAGAAAGAATAGAACAGTTTAAGAAATGGTAAGAAATATGCTAAATGAATCAATATTATCTAATGGATGCCATAAAGAGGTAGTGAGTATTGTAATATACAATTTGAATAGATAATAAGTAAGGATTAATGGTAATAAAACTCCTTATGAACTATTGAAAGACATATTTGCTAATGTGGAACACTTTAGAGTGTTTGGAAGGAGATGCTTCATTAAAGGAGATGAGGAAGACTTAGCTAAGATTTATTCAAGATATGATGAAGGAATATTATTTGGGTACTCATAAGTAATCTCAGTCTCTAGATGATATAATAAAAGCTTATAGAAGATAGTTGAAAGCACTAATGTGAAGATTAATGAAACCAATTATAAGTCACACTCTCAATCAAAGGATGTAATGGGGTATTTGGACTTCAAGAATGAAGAAGAAGAAATAGAGTTAGATGAGGAAGAAGAAGAATTTGAGGAAAGACAAGATTTAAAAGGCCCCTTAAGAAAAATTAATAGATATCATCCTAAATCACAAATCATTGGTAACAAAGATGCATGTATACAAACAAGGAGAAAGATGGTAAGTAGCCTAAATCAAGAGAATATTGGTCTATTATCTAATATTTAACCTAATAACCTTGTAGAATCAATCAAAGACAAGTTTTGGATAAGTGCTATGAATGAGTAGTTAGACCAAATAGAAAAAAATGAGACTTGGAAACTAGTTCCTAGGCCTAAATACAAGAATGTCATTGGCACAAAATTGGTGTTTAGGAACAAGTTTAATGAAAATAGAGAAGTCACTAGGAATAAGGATATATTATTATTCAAGGGGTATGCATAGGTATAATGGGTAGACTTTGAGGAGACATTTGCACTAGTAGAAATATTGGAGGTTGTTAGATTGTTTCTAGCATATGTAGGATTCAAAGGATTCAAGGTTTATTAGATGGATGTCAAATTAGATTTCCTAAATGGGAACCTAGAAGAGGAGGTATACATAGAGTAGCTTGAGGGTTTATCATTATCAAGTAATAAGGACAATGTATGTAGATTTAAAAGGTCTCTTTATGTTCAAAATCAAGCTCCTAGAGCTTGGTACACCAGATTGGACAAGTAACTATTAGACCAAAGATTCAAGAGAGGAGTTGTAGACAATAATTTGTACATAAAGATAGAAAATGATCATCAGTTGATAGTGATTATCTATGTGAATGACATAATATTTGGTGGAAATAGTGATAGTATGTCTAAAGGATTTGCAAATGTGATGAAAAAGGAGTTTGAGATGTCCATACTAGGAGAGATATCATCCTCCTTGGGTTACAAATAAATCAATCATAAATAGGTATATTCATTTCACAAACTAAGTATATAAGAGAGATGTTGATTAAATTTGAGATGGAATATTGATAAGAATTTATCACACCTATGATCACAAGATGTAAGTTAAGAAAGGAGGATGAATATCCAAAGGTCAATCAGACATCATATAGGTCAATTATTGGAAGTTTGTTATACACTACTACCTTTAGACTTGTTATCATGCAAGTAGTAGGTATTATGGGAAGATTTCAAGTAGACCCAAAGGAAAATAATTTGTAAGAAGTTAAAAAGATACTTAGGTATCTCAAAGGGACTATGGAGTTTGGGTTGTGGTATCTAAGGAGTAAGGAATTTAACTTGAAAGCCAATATAGATGTAGACTGTGCTGGGAGTCTAGATGATAGGAAGAGCACTAGTGGATGAACTTTCTTCTTAGGGGAGTGCCTAGTATCATGGATAAAAAATAAGAATCCATGAGTGTAATTATCTACTTGTGAGTCTGATTATATTTTAGAATCTTCATGTTGCACTCAAGTCTTATGGATGAGGCAAACCTTAAAGGACTACAAAGTGGAGTCTAATATTCCTAGTCCTATCTTTTGGTGACAATACAAGTGCTATAAGTGTATCAAAGAACCCAATTATGCACTCAGGGACTAAGCACATTCCCATTAGGTTTCATTTCCTAATATAACATGTAAGTGAAAAAAATGTCAAGCTTGAGTATGTATCTAATAAGGATCAGATTGAAAATATTCTAACCAAGCCACTTCCAAAGATAATATTTGAACTTATAAAATAAGAATTGGGTATAATTTCTACCCCTAATAGTCATTAATAAATTAAAGTACTTAAGGGGAGATAATAAGGTGGTTAATTATCTCTAAGAGTAGGTGAGTAGCGATAAAAAGGTATACATGCAGATAAGAGGAGCATGTTTATATGATGCTTCATAGACTCATAGTTTTGTGTGTTGAGTTTTTTGGTTGTAAGAGGTGTGATCAAAGAAGTTATAGGTATCTCTTTATCATTAATGTCAAAGGGGGAGAAAATTAATAATGGGGGATAAATAACCTATTGAGATAAGTTTTTGAGAGTGGTTGCCATTAATGACAAAGGGTGAGATTCTTGAGTATTATCATTAATATCAAAGGTGCATCTTATGAAGGTTGATGTCAAAGGTGAGTAATGACAATTGGTAGTGTGTGATATAACAAGACAAGATGCATATAAGAGTGTTGTCATGAGATAAAAATAAAAAGAGAATTTGAAGGAAACTAATGTTTTAGGTCTACATGATTGATATCATTGTCAACATAGAAGGTACAGGTCATTGATGTCATGTGCATACAAAACATACTCATGCCATGGAGAGGTATGTGCATGGTGAAATGGATAAACATAGGCATGTTAAGATTGTATGAAACTATTTGATAATGTGATTACGGTATATAATAATTCATGATAGTTTGAGGGTGAGCCTCTTAGGGTATGACCTTCAGTCTAAGTCTACATCTAGACCACTCTAAGACCCTACATGGCCTAGTGAGGTATGAAGATCAGATTTCAAGAGAATTATGCACATGAGAGTATGGATATAGGTGAGGTAAGTTGTTTTAGGAATGATTAAAAATTTTGAGGTCAATATTTGAAGTAAAAATGCATGAATCATTGTTTTAGGTCTTCTCGAGTTCACATAATGAGGTCTAAAATCTAAGAAGCACTTTTAGACACTCATTGGCACATGTAAACTATAAATGGGAGTTTGAGTTTGTAAGGAGAGATGGGGAAGGGTTATAGATAAGATATTAAATAATTAGTTTTGGATTTAAGTGACAGTTCTTTAAGAACAATTATTAATACCAAAAACAACGCTAAACCTCCCTAAAACCCTAATAAGGACTCGATATGAAATATTTTGCTCAAAATAGATCAAGATGGATTAAAAATCCTAGATAATATATTGGATAATGTATTCAATTATCATAGGTACTTTTAGGTGGTGGTGGTTAGTTAGATGAGATAGAAAATATACAGATACAGGCCAATTTGTTAAGAAGTTGTTATAGTTCTCAAAATTTGAATTGGATAAGAAATGAAAATGGATGGTATAATAATCTAGTGACTAATTTTACATGTCCATGATGGTTTATATATAGGTTTTATCCTTAAAATTCTCTAAAATGGTTATCCAAGTAAGATAGTCATAGATAGACCTAATAGTACAGATAATGTAAAACCTAAGCAGAGATGAAGAGTTAGTTTTGAGGGTATGTGAATGATAGATTGATGAAATAAAGTGCATGAAGAATTTATTTATGAGTTTTAAGTCATTATCATGCTTTGGAGAAGCTTTGGAGGTTAGTGTATGTGGTAAAAATATTGCACACAAAATGGTTTATTTGGTTTAGATAGGATTGTAAGATATAAGGTCAAGAAATCAGTCTATAAGACCAATATTTTACATTAGACTGAGTAACTAGGACTGTGAGATTCATTGGGAATTCCCTAAACGAGTAGAGATAAAAAAAATTTACAAAATAAGAGATAATTTAAAGGGGTGCTCAATTGTAGGATACAGTTAAATCAAGGCAAAATTCCACAAACTAAGCAGTTCTACTCCAGGATACCAAATGATGAATGAAGATGAAGTCGAAGGATATTTTGAGCTACCTCCTATAGAAGTTGGAGAAGGAATATTCAAAGTAGATATGCCAAAAATTGAAGTTAAAGAATCAGCTCTTATAGGTATTGTTGCTAATTATAAACCTCCTATTATAAAAGCAAATTAGATCTATAAATCTTCTACTTTGAAAGAGAATTCTATTTTTTGCAAGCTTAAGTATAAGTCTACTTTTAAGACCTTTTTTAAGCCAAGAATCAAGACTGTAGAATTGGCTTTATAATATAAGCCAAGGAAAAGCTATCAAACTCATTTTCTTCCCCTAATTCCTAAATCTGAGATTGATTATTTCTATAGTCAAATAGATCTGTAGTTTGTACACTTTGGGTTAATTAGAGTAGGAATCAAACCTTTGGTCCCTAAAAATATAAAGCCTGTGCCTTATGTAGCCTTATGTGATCAAAGATAGTCTGTATTCAAACATGTTTGTCAATTATTTGTTGTAGCATGTCTCAATGAAGGAATTATTAGTTATGAATTGTATCCTAATTTCTTAGTCAGTGCCAGAGATCAAGGATGTACAGAAGTCAAGTTTGGTTCATTAGCTTGTTGGGGTTTATTTTCATCTATTTCCAGTTTACATATATTTGGTCCTTTGAAGTATGCCTCCATTAATATTACTGTATGATATTCCATGACCAATACTAGTAATCCTAAAATCATTGAAAATTTGCCTTATGCTAAAAGGTTAAATGGTACAATCCAACTCCAAAAGGGGAATACTAATTTATATAAATTCCTAATTCATAGAAGTTATATTGGTTGAATAATTTAGCTCCCAAGATGCATAATAAGGAAAATGAGATTCATCAAATAAGTGGAAATAAGATCCAAATACTTCTAAGATCATTGTTTGCAAGGTATCCTCCTAATTCTCTTAGACCAAGTGTTTTCAGTTATTCTAAAATGTCAAATAGGAGTTCTCAAAGAAGAAACCTAGTTGTTGAATTAGAAGAAGAATAGGTGAATGATGGTCCAGATCCATCTCTTCCAATCATTATGTCTTCACTCCCTAGAGAAGGAACTCTAGAGTTTTCTAAAGAAGACAATATAACTCTGTATAAAGGTGGAAGATTGCCACCTCATAAAGACCATTAGAGAAAATCAGAAGGAAATTTTTCCTATTTCTCTACTACTTACCAACCTACATCTTCTTCTAATAAATAAACCTCCTCTGATTTCAAACAAAGAAATTATCTTGCTAGATATAATGCCCCCTACCAATAAAATTTTGATGATCTTTTTAGAAATGTTAAGATCATCAGAAAATCACTTTATCAGGTTACTATTCTACAAAATTATGTCCATGAAATCAAAAAATATACTGATCATTTGTATCCAATGAATGAGACTGTCCAACACATCAGAAAGATTAATCATGGAGTTCTCACAATATCTCAACAGTCATTAAATAATCTCCATAGTATTGGAGACCAATTGTTCACTTTTGAGACTAAGCTAAAAGATCTTGAAAATAGTCTTGACTAGTTAGAAGAAATTGAAAAACACAAGGAATCTAGAAGAGCATTAAAAAATGATGAAGCCTCTTCTAGTCAGCATAGCACTTCTTTAGATTTTGGCCCTAGTTTTGTCCCATATACCTCTACCAAATAAAACAAATCTAAAACAAAGGATTTATTCTCATTAATCATGATGATAAGGTACCATATTCCTATTAATCCATGGTTCCTTAATGTAGATAATATGTTAAATCCTTTGACAAAAATTACAACATGGTGTAACACTATGCAAACCCTTGGCACTACTTCAAATCTTGATGGCCATAGCAATGCAATGTTTGCTTCTAAGTATTTTTGGAGCATAGTGCTCATATGGTGGAATGGTCTAGGTCCAACTCTACAAGAAACAATAATTTTTTCCCAGCCAAATCCTATATAGACTTTGTTCCATGTTCTTATCAACAAGTTTTTCCCTTCTCAAGGAAATAAAGAGTTACAGAGTCATAAATGGTTATCCAAAATGAAACTTTGTGATCTAGCTCAATTTGAATATTATGTTATTGAGTATAGAAAGATTGCTTATTAATCTAATGTTCAGAATGTTGATGTCACCAAGATGCAATTTTTGAATTCTCTTCCATATAATCTAGCTAAATGTGTCATAGACTATATTGATATTAAGGGTCCCACTCTGACTACCATGACTCTTACAAATGTTATTGACTTTACCTAACAAAAAATCATGCACTTTATAACTCAATCTCATGCCACTCAAAAACTCAATAAGCATCGAGCCTATTCTATAATAAATATTTTTCCTAAAACTTACCCATTTGGTTGCAAACTGTTTGTCTGCAAGCATAAACACTAGTGTCTAACATATAAATGTTGTTCTTTCCCACAACATCATACCCCTACTCCTCACCATAAATTCTTTTGATGAAGAAGTTTTCCCCATCCAACATCTAAAATGGTCTATTGTTAATTTGCCACCAGCCTGGTCACATTACTCCCCAATGTTCTTGCAAAAACAAAGCTATCAAAGCCATCTACTCCACTAATGCAACAACATGGTGGGATTTAGTAGAAGAAAATGAAGATTTATATCAGCAAGATGACATATTTGAACCATGTATTAAAGAAATAAAATATCTAGATGACATTAATGACGAAGATGAACTTGACCAGCTAGTCAGTGAACTTGAAGAAGAAGAATCAGTCACCATGATTCAAAGACCCTAAAAAGAGCAAGGAGAAATCAGTGCTAGACCTCCTTGAAGATAGCAATCAAGAGGATGATCCCCAATAAGAGGATTCAATGATAGATATCTAAGTAGAGTAAGACAACCTCATTTTAATTATATTTCTCCTACCATGCAAAGACCTGAAGCAAAGCCATTACAATTTGATCAAACCTTCAAACCATCTGATACTTGAATAAAAAATAAGTCTAGTTCTTTATCACCAGATGACCAACCAAAAATTTATTCTAAGATATCAACCTTTGAATCAATTACTCCTACTTTCCAATTTGGACTTAATCAAAATGATTTATTTTTTGATACTGATGGTTATGAAGAAGATTATTTTAAATATTATTAGCCTTTTGCAAAAGACTGATTAATGGCATAGTATAAGACACCTAGAAATCCTACCATAAAACTATGGGAAGAAACATTAGAATAGGAAGGAGATATATATGAAGCTAAGAATGTACAAGTTGAAGCACTAGGAGAAAACCCTCTTCATTGTAGACTGGTATGTACCTTTGTTCCTCAAGAAGATGAAGAAAAACCAATTTATCTTACTCAGCTTATCAATGGAAGGTTTACCCAATTTATATCTATAGAAATGAATGGTAGAAGATATGATACTCAGGTAGATATAGGATCTTAACTTTCTTTTAAAAAAATCCTATAATCAGAGATAGGGAATAACTTCCTCCTAATCAGGTGTATAAATCCCTAGATGTCCAAGGGAACTCTTTTATAAGTTCTCAAAACAAATACCATGAACTTATAAACATCCAAGGTTATACTTTATTTTGTGATTTTTTCTAGTATGATAAAATGCCTATAGATATAATTCTTGAAGGATCCTTCATAGACAGGCATTCCCATTATTGATTTACACCTCAAGGTGTTATGTTCACTCTTCATGGTAATAGAATTAGAGCTCCTCGACTTACTTATGCCTCTGTGCAATTCCATAGTACCATAAACCAAAAACCTCTAGATTATAAGTATCAAAAGATACTAGAAATAGGTAAAAATTTTTAGGACAAAATATGTTCTGATAATCCTCAACTGTTTTGGACAAAGAAAATGCCTGAAATGGAAATCAGGATTAAAGAAAGGAAACACATGAAAATTGGGAAGAAAATTCCCATCTTAGCTACAAACTATCATGATATGGAAAAGGCTATTCAAGAACTAAAAGAAGAAAAATTTATTGAGCCTTCTACTTCACCATTATGTTGTTATGCTTTTATGGTGAATAAAAATTCAGAGAAAAAATGAGGAAAGAAAAGAATGGTAATTAATTACAAGCCTTTGAATGCCATCACCAAACCTTATCCATATCCTATTCCAGAAAAATCCTATTTATTGAAAAAGGTTGCTTAGTGTAAATACTTTTCCTAGTTTGATTTTAAATCAGGTTTCTGTCAAATTCAAGTAAAACCAAAAGATAGGCATAAAATAACAATTAGTTGTCTTTTAGACATTTTCAATGGAACATGATGCCATTTGGTCTTAAGAATGCACAAGCCTATTTCCAATCGCATGCGGATAAAATATTTGAAGGAACATCTAATTTTCTATGTGTATATATTGATGACATCTTGATTTTTAGTACAAATCTTGAAGAACATCTTGGTCATTTGTCTCAATTTTACAAGATTGCAAAGGAAGCAAGAATAGTGCTATCTAGCACTAAAATTCAATTGTGTCAAAATAGTTGCAATTTCTTGGAACTAGTTGTTAAAAATGGTGAATTACAAGTCTAGCCCCATATTAGTGAGAAAGTCCTTTAGTTTCTATATGTCCTTGATGAAAAGTAGCTCCAGAACTTCTTAGAAATGCTTAATTATGTTAATAATTTTTATGTAGACTCTGGAAATGATAGAATAGTCCTTCAATAATTGCTTAAGAAAAATAAAAAATATGTATGGACTAAATAACACAAGAAGGCCATCCAAACCATCAAAGAAAAGGTATCAAAACTTCCTATCCTTCATGCTCCATAATATGATTAGTTCATATTATATACAGATTCATTAGATACTACATGGGGAGGTATTATTTGTTTTATAGAAGATAAAAAGGAATATGTCTATGAGTATGCCAGATGAATATTTGTAGAAGATGTTAAAAAATGGATATCGTTTGATAAATAAATTTATGCTGTGAAGAAATATATTGAAAATTTTGCTCTTAAACTTATGCATCTACCTCACTTTGTTATTAGAACTAATTGTACCAGGTTCTTAACCTTCAAAGGAAAGAATCATGGTAGGAAGGATGGAAGAGGTAAATATGTACAATGGCAAGCTTATTTTAACCAGTTCAATTACAATATAGAACACATTGAAGGGAGAAATATTTATATTGTAGACTCATTGAGTATAAATCTTGATACTAATTTAATACATCAACCATGTCATAGTTTGAATTTAACAAGGATTTATAATAAAAAAATTTCAAATCTTCATTTGTTGATCTAGGAACAAATTCTCAGAGAAGGTCTTCATCCCAGGTATATGTGATTTTCTCATAGTGCCTCTTTAGATTTACAGATGTTAGGAATAACACATGTAGCATCTGATTGATTAGAAAAAGGAAGGATTAATCCCTATTTATCACTTGAATAGTGAATTACTTATGAGGCAATTCTTTGATTTGATCAAAAGACCTAATTGGACATGGAAAATCAAAATTTAGATGGAACATCATGAATATCTTTATAGATGGATAGGTCATTATGGTCCCCATCTCATTCATAAACATGAGAATCATGATCAAGATAATATAATCCATACCATCATCCACAAAAATTTGGAGTGGGAATATTAGTTTTATATTATCCCATAACATGAAGATAATGATGAATGATAGTATTAGAATACACAACATGTGTTCTAGCTCAGATGCTTATTTCATCCAATTAGCAATGATGATCTTTTTACTAAAGTGGAAACAATGTTGAACCCATCTCCACTAACGTCAAGCTCATCATCATGCGGATCCAACATTATCTCTCTTTAAAGATATGATGTGTATGTAAAGTCAAATATTGTGAGTTTTAAAGTAGATGAACAGTAGACACTACCAAAGTCATGATCCTTGGTAGGACCCTTCTCTCTACTATAAATAAGTCCTTTGGGTTCATTTTAAGCATTTGAATTTTGAGTTTGAATCTTAGGAGTCTGAGTCTTAAGAAGTCTATAAGAAGAAAGACGTATGCTCTCCTCTGGCACTTTGTGTGATACTGAGGATCAAAAATCTTCTTCTAATTTTTGTATCTTTATTTATATTAATATTGAAATTTTATCCATTCTAACATCAGCCTCTACCACTATTTCTACAGACAAAGGTCATGATCAAACTTTGTGCATCTACATCCATTGTATCCATTCAAACATCAGCCTCTATTGCTAGTTATATAGATAAAGGTCCTGATCAAAGTCTATGCATCTATGTTTGTGGTATCAAAGCCATACAAATGCTAATACATATATGTTATTCTCATTTTGAGTATGTTATTCCCTTTATTTAACTTTATTTTGAGTATACATATGTTCTTCCAAAAATAAATCTATCAAAGCCATCTACTCCACTAATGCAATAACATGGTGGGATTTAGTAGAATAAAATGAAGATTTATATCAGCAAGATGACTTTGATTAGGACCTTTATCTATAGAAATAGTGGTGGAGGCTAATGGTCGAATGGATATAGTGGATGTAGATGCACAGACTTTGATCAGGACCTTTGTATGTAGAAATAGTGATGGAGGCTAATGACCAAATGGATATGGCTTTGATATTAACTTAAATCAAGATACAAAAATCATAAGAAGATTTTTGATCCTTAATATCACATGAAGCGCCAAAGAGAGCATATGTATTTATTCTTAAGACTTAGACTCCTAAGACTCAAACTCAAACTTTGAGTGATTAAAATGAACCCAAAGGACTTATTTATAGTAGAGAGTAGGGTCCTACTACGAATATTTGATTTTGTGGTGTCTACTATTCATCTAATTTACAACTCATAATATTTAACTTTATGTACACATTATATCTTTAAAGAGAGATACTATTGGATCCACATGATGATGAGCTTGACATTAGTGGAGATGGGTCCAACATTACTTCCACTTCAATAAAAAGATCATCATTTCTAATTGGATGAAATAAGCATTTTAGTTGGAACACATGTCATGTATTCCAATACCATCCTTCATCATTATCTTCATGTCATGGGATGATATAAAAGTAAGATTCCCACTCCAAATTTTTGTGGATGATGGTATGCACTAAAATATCTTAATCATGATGCTCTTGTTCATGAATGAGATGGGAACCATAATAATCTATCCATCTATAGAGATATTTGTGATGTTCCATCTAGATTTTTATTCACCATGTCCAATTAGGTCTTTTGAGTAATTCAGAGAATTGTCTCATAAGTAATTCACTATTTAAGTGATAAATAGTGATTAAGCCTTCCTTTTGTTGTCGATCAGATGCTACATGTGATGCTCCTAACATCTGTAAATCTGAAGAGGCACTATGAAAAAATTGTAGATACTTGGGATGAAGGCCTTCTCTAAGAATTCATTCTTGGATCAATAAATTAATATCTAATTTTTTTTCTTATAAATCCTTGTTAAATTAAAACCAAGATATGGTTGATGCATTAAATTAGTAGCAAGATTTATACTTAACTAATCTGCAATAGAATTCTTTCTCCCTTTAATGTGTTTTGTAGTGTAATTGAATTGGTTAAAATAAGCTTGCCATCGTACATATTTACCTCTTCCATCCTTCCTGCCATGATCCTTTACTTTGAAGGTTAGGAACCTAATAAAATTAGTTCTAATAACAAAATGAGGCAGATGCATAAGTTTAAGAAAAAAATTTCAAGCCATTTATTCATAGCATAAATTTCTTTATCGAAGGATATCCATTTTTTCACATCTTCTACAAATATTCAACTGGCATACTCATAGACATATTCCTTTTTATCTTATATACAACAAAGAATACCTCCCCATGTAGTATTTGATGCATCTATATATAATATGAACTAATTAGATTGTGGAACATGAAGGATAGGAAGTTTTGATACCTTATCTTTAATGGTTTGGATGGTCTTCTTGTGTTCTTCAGTCCATACATATTTTTTATTTTTCTTAAGAAATTCTTGAAGGATTGTTCTATCATTTCCATAGTCTACATAAAAATTATTAACATAATTAAGCATTCCTAAAAAAGGCTTGAAGTTGCTTTTTATCAAGAACATTTGGAAACTAAATGACTTTCTTAGTAATATGGGGCTAGACTTGTAATTCACCATTTTTAACAAGTCCCAAGAAATTACAATTATTTTGACACAATTGAATTTAGTGCTAGAAAGCACTATTTCTGCTTCCTTTGCAATCTTGTAAAACTAAGAGAAATGACTATGGTATTCTTCAATATTCTTACTGAAAACCAAGATGTCATCAATATATACACATAGAAAATAAGATGTTCCTTCAAATATTTTATCCATATGCGATTAGAAATAGGTCGGTGTATTCATAATATCAAATGGAATCATGTTACATTGAAAATGTTTGAAAGGACAACTAAATTCTATTTTATGTCTATCTTCTAGTTTTACCTAAATTTTATAGAAACCTAATTAACAATCAAACTGGGAAAAGTATTTACATTGAGCATCCTTTTTCAACCAATAGGAATTGTCTGGTATAGGATAGGGATAATGTTATGTGATGGCATTCAAAGGCTTTTAATTAATTACTATTCCTTTTTTGCCTCATTTTTTCTCTAAATCTTTGTTCACCATAAAAGCATAACAATAAAATGGTGAAGTAGAAGGTTTAATAAAATTTTCTTCTTTTAGTTCCTGAATAACCTTTTCCATATCAGGATAGTCTGTATGTGAGATGGGAATTTTTTTCCCAATTTTCATGTATTTCCCTTCTTTAATCTTGATTTCCATTTTTAGCATTTTATTTATCTAGAACAACTGAGGATTATCAGAACATATTTCATCCTGAAGCCTTTTACCTATTTCCAGTATCTTTTGATATGTAAAATATAGAGGTTATTGGTTCATGGTACTATGGAATTGTTCAGAGGCATAAGTAAGTCAAGGATCTCTAATTCTATTACCATGAAGAGTGAACATAACACCTTGAGGTGTAGATCCATAAGGGGAATACCTATCTATGAAGGATCCTCCAAGGAGTATATCTATAGGCATTTTATCATACTATAAAAATCACAAAATAAAGTATGACATTGGATGTTTATAGGCTCATGATGTTTATATTGAGAAATAATGGTAGAGGCTGATGGTTGAATGGATATGACTTCGATATTAACTTAAATCAAGATTAAAAAAATTAGAAGAAGATTTTTGATCCTCAGTATTACACGAAGCACCAGAGGAGAGTATACATTTTTATTCTTACAGTCTTCTTAAGACTCAGACTCCTAAAACTCAAACTCAAACTTCAAATGCCTAAAATGAATGTAAAATACTTATTTAAAGTAGAGAGTAGGGTCCTACAGAGAATTTTTGCTTTGGCAGTGTCTACTATTCATCTACTTTACAACTCACAATATTTGACTTTACATACACATCATAACTTTTTAGAGAGATAGTGTTGGATCTGCTTGATGATGAGATTGACATTAGTGGAGATGGGCCCAACATTGCTTCCACTTCATTAAAAAGATCATCATTGCTAATTAGATGAAATAAGCATCTTAGCTGGAACACATGTCATGTATTCCAATATCATCATTCTTCATTATCTTCATGTCGTGGGATGATATAAAAGTAATATTCCCACTCCAACTTTCTATGGATGATGGTGTGGATTACAGTATCTTGATCATGGCGCTCCTATTCATGAATGAGATTGGGACCATAATAAGCCATCCATTTGTAAAGATATTCATGATGTTATATCTGAATTTTGATTCACCATGTCCAATTAGGTCTTTTGATCAAATCAAATAGTTGTCTCATAATTAATTCACTATTTAAGTAATAAATAGTGATTACTCCTTCCTTTTATTGTTGATTAGATGTTATGTGTGTTGTTCCTGACATTATAAATCTAAAGAGGCACTGTCAGAAAATCATAGATACTTAGGATGAAGGCCTTCTCTGAGAATTTGTTCCTAGATCAACAAATTAAGATCTGAAGTTTTTTTTATTATAAATCCTTATTAAATCAAAACCAGGATATGGTTGATGCATTAAAGCAGTAGTAGGATTTGTACTCATCCAATCTGCAATAAAATTCTTTCTCCCTTAAATATGTTCTGTAGTTTAATTAAACTGGTTAAAATAAGCCTGCCATTATACATATTTTCCTCTTCCATCCTTCCTACCATGATCCATTTCTTTGAAGGCTAAGAACCTAGTAAAATCAGTTCTAATAACAAAATGAGGCAGATGCATAAGTTTAATAACATATTTTTCAATATAGTTCTTCATAAAATAAATTTATTTATCAAAAGATATCCATTTTTTCACATCATCTGTAAATATTCCACTGGCATACTCCCAGACATATTCCTTTTTATCTTTTATACAACAAAGAATACCTCCCCATGCAGTATCTGATGCATCTATATATAATATGAACTAATCAGATTGTGGAACATGAAGGACAAGAAGTTTTGATACCTTTTCTTTGATGGTTTGGATGGCCTTCTTATGTTATTCAGTACATATATATTTTTTATTTTTTTTAAGCAATTCTTGAAGGACTATTCTATCATTTCCAGAGTCTACATAAAAATTATTAACATTATTAAGCATTCCTAAGAAGGCTTGGAGTTTATTTTTATCAAGGATATCTAGAAACTAAAGGACTTTCTTAGTAATATGGGGTTGGACTTGTAATTCACCATTTAAAAAAATAAGTCCTGATAAATTGCAACTATTTTGACACAATTGAATTTTAGTGCTAGAAAACACTATTCCTCCTTCCTTTGAAATCTTGTAAAACTAAGATAAATAACTAAGATGTTCTTCAAGATTATTACTAAAAACCAAGATGTCATCAATATATAAATAGAGAAAATAAGATGTTCCTTCAAATATTTTATCCACATGTGATTAGAAATAGGTTGGTGCATTCATAAGACCAAATGGCATCACGTTCCAGTGAAAATGTCCAAAAAGACAATTGAATGTTATTTTATGCCTATCTTTTGGTTTTACTTGAATTTGATAGAAACCTGATTTACAATCAAACTAGGAAAAATATTTACATTGAGCAACCTTTTGCAATAATAAGATTTGTCTAGAATAGGATATGGATAAGGTTCTATGATGACATTCAAAGGCTTGTAATTAATTACCATTCTTTTCTTGCCTCGTATTTGTTATGAATGTTTTTTCACCATAAAAGCATAAAAATAGAATGGTGAAGTAGAAGGCTCAATAAAATTTTCTTCTTTTAGTTCCTGAATAGCATTTTCCATATTAGGATAGTCTATAGCTGAGATGGGAATTTTCTTCCCAATTTTCATGTGTTTCCCTTCTTTAATCCTAATTTCCATTTTAGGCATTTTCTTTGTCCAGAATAGTTGAGGATTATCAGAACATATTTTGTCTTGAATAATTTTACCTATTTATATTATCTTTTGATACGTAGAATCTAGAGGTTACTGGTTCATGGTATTAGGGAATTTTTCAAAGGCATATGTAAGTCAATGAGCTCTAATTTTGTTACCATGAAGAGTGAACATAACACCTTGAGGTGTAGATCCATAAGGGGAATACTTGTCTATGAAGGATCCTCTAGGGAGTATATCTATAGGCATTTTGTCATAATGGAAAAAATCACAAAAGAAATTATGACCTTGGATGTTTATAGGTTCATGGTGTTTGTATTGAGAACTTATAAAATATTTCCCTTTGACATCTAGGGATTTATACACTTGATTAGGAGGAAGTTGTTCCCAATCTTTGATTATAGGAGATTTTTTAAAAGAATTTTAAACTCCTATATCTTCCTGAGTATCATATCTTCTACCATTCATTTCTATAGATATAAATTGGGCAAACCTTCTATTGATAAGCTGAGCAAGATAAACTAGTTTCCTTCATCTTCTTGAGGAACAAAGGTACATACCAGTCTACAATGAAGAGGGTTTTGTTCTGGTGCTTCAACTTGTACCTTCTTAGCTTCATATAGATCTCCTTCCTCTTCTAATGGTTCCTCCCATAATTCTATGCTTGGATTTTTGGGTGTCTTGTACCATGCCATTAATCGGTATTTTACAGAAGGCTGACAATATTTAAAACAATCTTCTTCATAACCATTAGTATAAAAAAATAAATAATTTTGATTAAGTTCATCTTGGAAAGTAGGAGAAACTAATTCTAAGGTAGTTATCTTAGAAGAACTTGTTGGTTGCTCATCTGGTAATAAATAACTAAACTTATTTTTTATCCAATTATCAGATGGTTTGAAGGTCTAATCAAATTGTAATGGCTTTGGTTTAGGCCTTTTCATGGTAGGAGGAATATAATTAAAATGAGGTTGTCTTCCTCTACTTGGATATCTATCATTATGTCCTCTTACTAGGGATCATCCTCTTGACTACTATCTTTGAGGAGGGTTGGAGCTACTTTATACTCATTCTTTCTAAGGTCTTTGCATCATGGTGAGTGGTTATTCTTCTTTAAGTTCACTTACTAGCTAGTCAAGTTCATCTTCATCATTAATGTCATCTAGATCTTCTATTTCTTCAAGCACTAGTTTAAATATGTCATCTTGATGATACAAATATTCATTTTCTTCATATGAATCTTCTATCTAAGGATGTTATGGAGATATCACATAACCATTTGTATGCATTAGGAGTCATGACACATGTATACATAGGCATTGGAAGTATAATTCATCATGACTTTTTTTTGAGGTATTTGGTAGTTCTAAGTAAGCAAGTTGTAGAGATGTTATTGAGCCCTTATTTCCTTAATGAATGTTTTATAATCATTTGGTGATGACCTTGAGGTCATGGATAATATATCTACATGTTTCATTTATCATGTTTGAGTATCTTAAGTATGATTAAGCTTCATTATTGTAAGAAAAACTTTTGACGTACACATGCCTAATTGGGAAGTTTGTCCTAAATGAGCTTTCATGTTATGAGTGAAGGATGTAGGTCTAATCAAGCTTGGAGAGGTAAGAATAATTAATTTTCTAAGTGATTAAATGTATTTTTATTTTTGGGGAAGTCCATTTGGGCCCAATAATATTAAGTTTTAGCATTAAGAGGATAGACCTAATGCAATTAGGTTTCCATAAGACCTAAAGGAGTAATAAGGCCTAATTGAGTTATTAAAAACCAAAAGGGGTTATAATTATGATTGACCCATGTTCATAATATTTATTAAGACCTATTGTGTGGCTGAACTAATATGTTGAAGGGGTGTGTCCCACCAAATTATGTGTGACCATGAGACCAGTATATATATATAAGGTAGTTTAGGCCTATTTGAAGGTATGAAAAAGAATTGAATAAAATAATGAATGGTTGAGAAGAAGGAGGTATTGAAATGAGTTTTAAACAAAATTATAAGAATAGATGTGTCATAAAATAATTTAGATGAGGTGGTTGAGTTGGTACTGAGTCACTTAGGGAGTTGGTGCTTCCTTGTAGGTGGGTACTTGCTAAAGCCTAGTCAAGTGGGTGCTTGACTTTATTGGGGTTGGTGCTCTAATTTGAGTTGGTACTCAAATAAATTTGGTATTTTTTTAATATTAAAATATTCCATATGCATATATCATAGTGTTTTTTCTTCCCCTTGAGGGTTTCCCACTCATATATGTGTTACATTGTTTTACACCCATCTGAATGGTTATTTATGCATTACTAGATCACTATGCTGATTTCATGGTTCATGAATTATTAAGTATAATTGAAATAATTTTTTTGAAAATTGATTCACCCCCCTCTCAGTAATTTTTCTCCCAACACAACTGGTGTAACACATTCTTTACATTCTTTAAGCCAAATAACCCATCCCTAGGCTACTGATGCACTACCAATTTTTTCCACCATAACCTATCCTACCGATGTGTGTCTTATGTCCACTAATATTATGATTTTTGGCATTGAATATAATTCCATTATTGATTATTTAAAAAATATATTAATCACCCTAGTGACCAATTCATTATTTAGTGTAACTAGCCCTCAACCCCCTAGTCCAAGTCAAGGGGTACATTCATAAAACTTAGTGTCTAACTATATTTTTGATGCAGAATTCACCCCTCTCAATCCATATACATATATAAAAATATAAATTGGATGAGATACATATAAATAGACACCTAAAATTTTGATACACAAGGTAGAAGGAAAGGATAAGTACATCATAGACATATCATTCTAGAAGTAGGTTACTGGTTGGAGGAAAGTTAATCATCCATTCTTGTAATAAGGACATCCTCCATGAAGTATATGATACCTTCAAGTCAATTCTATTTAACTAATCAAGGAGTTTATCCATCTAATCAAACATCACATGTAAGGTAAACATAATAAATAGAGAAACAAGTTAACTTGAATATTCCTTCATAGATCAGGTAATTACAATAACAAGAAGAAATTGGAAGACATGACTTGGTGATAACTAAGTAGCCTATAGTTAAATTTAATTTTGATAGGTAGATAAGTAATTTGATAAAATTCAAAATGAAAACTATGATGGCTAAATGCCAACAAATAAATATGGAATAGAGATAATATTTATTATCTCTAACTACGAGAAGGAAGTTGAATCCTTTAGACCCTGATAAGATGAGAGAAGACCCTTGTAGTTTTATGGATAAAATAGGGGATGATTAAGGAAATGTTTAGATTTTTTGATCAAGTTGTGAAAAAATAACTAAGCTAAGCACCATTGAAGTCCCTAAGGAGATAGTGGACAATTTACAAGGGATAGTGAGGAAGAATTTTGATACCATTGATTTAACAAGGTCTACCAAGGCCACCTCCCAAACCAAATGGGGAGACATTCTTCAAATGTTTAATAAAATAAAGGATATAAATGGAAAATTGAAATTTATCAACCAAGAAATAATAAATAAGGCTTATGCCCACCTTAATTTAATAGCAACATCTGAAGTTGCTTGGGCATGAAACTATATTACTGTAAAAAGGGATGGTATACTTGAATGGCATTAAGAGATGAAATATTTGGTTCAATAATTCTTAAACTAAAAGAGTGAAGTTTTATCTATCTTGAATGACTTAAGACTAGTTCAAGTAATCAATCCATTATGGAAATTGGTTCCCAAACCCATGTTTCATAATATTTTGCAAGTATCATTGGATAGCTTCAAAGTAGAGATCAAAGGGATTATTTACATAACCAGTGATGAGGTCACACAACTCATTAATTTTTCAAGATATAATATTATAGGGATTGAGTCACTACACATTGAGGTTAGAGTTGTATTGGATACACATAAAAAACTATTAGGCAAGCTTTCTCAGTTATTCAAAAGTGCTCTACTTGATTTTGAGATTATTAAAATTAACTTCCAGGTGAGTGATGATCCTTACCTTTAGATGGAATAAAATAAACAAAAACTATTACAAAATGGTGTAATCATCTAAAAATGGCACTTCAGTGTCAAGAGTGATACTTGAGACCACCATTCATATCTTAGCCCTAGACATATCTTAGGGAATATTCATATACATATCTATATTTAATTTAGGATGCACACCTCCCTAGTGTCATGTCCCCTTTTCAATTGACATGTTCTGAGGTCATGGTTAGCCTATTATGCGACCTTCGTAGGCTAATAAGATGGATAGAGGGTCATAATGGAGCTTGGCTCGACTTTGATTCACAGGATTTCTACATTTGATTTTCATTCAGGGTATTTCAGACACATTTGGCCTGAGCTCCTACTTTTTAGGGATATTTGATATGCAGCGGAGCGCCTTTATTGTGATATGGTTATGTTCGGAATCACTCCCTGATTCACTAGCTTCGATCGGTTCGTGGATCTGACATGTATTGAGGGAGATATTAATATTTGATTGATTTAATCAAATATTAATTATTTAGCCTATTTTTAATTAGAAACCCTAATTCTAATTTAAGAAACCCTAATTAGGGCAAGCATATCTTTTTGAGGGTATAAGGGTTTCTCATGGAGGCCATTGAGGATTATGCTATTGATTATTGATATTGATTTTGAGAATTTCTTCTGTGAAGACTGAGCCTAGGGTTCAAGGATTCCATTTGCATTGGAGAACATTCCCTCTTCAGTGTGTGCAATTAAAAGGCTGTGGAATATCAGCTGATCTATTGCCAAAGTGTGAGATAGCTTCATCCAAAAGTTATCACAAAATTTCAGGTTTGAGAGATAACTTCACACAGAAGTTATCACAGATGTTCCAGGTATTCTTTTATTCTTGTTTTGATTTAATAAATTATACAACTAGAGATCCTCTGTGCTAGAAATGCATATTTTAGATCAGGGGTTGAAAACAGGGAAGTTGTGCTTAATTGGCGGCCGTACAAAGTCCATATAGGTCCGTATTGATCCGCTCAGGAACCGACCTCGGCAGACAGAGGGTTGCAGTGACCGACATCGGTCGACTGAAGACTGACGTCAGTAGAAACGACTGACAAAGACCGATGTCGGTGAGATATCGACTGACGACGGTGACTGTGTGTTAACACAGAAGGGCCGAGACCTTCCAAAATTCAATTTTCACTTCCAGTTTTGATAAGCCAGGGTTTTTAAGACTGTATTTCATATTTATATGTGAAAGGACTGCAATTGTAATAGTTTAGAAGGACAAGTGATACAATCTATAATTTGTTATTAAGAGACTATATTATTGTGATCATTCGAAATTTATTCAACAGAAGTTATATCTTGTTCAGAGTTTTTTGTGTTGTTATATTTCCTGTTTTGGAGGGGATATTATAGTGGTATCAGAGCTAAATCCTGCCAGCTTGATGGTCTATAGATCTTATGCAGCCACAAGAGTTGGGACCACACAGGTATAACACACGCAGCCGAGCCTTGCTTGAAGGTACCCAGGTGTTAGATCAGCCACCGACCATCATGAGTGATAGACATGAGGGCAGCCCACCCAGGGGCCATAGGTATGATGCTGAACAGGACACCAGAGAATTTCACCGCGCTATGATGACAAGCCAACAACAGATGAATCAGACACTACAGGCACTTATGACTATGATAAGGGATATGAACGCACCTGATGGATAGAATAGGGACCAAAGAGATGACAGGAGTGCTACGGTTAATCAGAGACCACAGCATACTCACTCCAGAATAGCTGATAGACCTACACGTCCTACTTTTGTTTAAGAAGAACCAGAGGCACCAGCAGAGGGAGCAGGGAATAACCCATTTGCAGATGTTTACATGGCTGAAAATGATGAGTGGGACTTATTACCTCCTCATATCCAAGAGAGGATGACTTTTGATCATTTTGTCAATGTTAGGAGAGAGCACTACAGATTGGTTAGACAGGACAGGAGGCCTAGAGTTCAATTCAGTGAGCTGAAGAAGGCTACTGGTAAGCTTTCTCTGACTATTTTTGATGGTAGCGGCAAGATGATAGCTCAAGCTTGGGTTCATAAGGTTGACACCTTTTTGGCATTGAGACCAATGTCAGAGATAGAGGCCATCAAATACGCCACTTTGCACTTGGATGGAGTAGCACATGATTGGTGGTACCATGGTATGGTAACACTTCAGCATAATCAGGTAACAGAGTACCGGGACTTTGTGGATAGATTGGTTGAGTGGTTTGATAGGAAAGATCCTGAGGTTTACTTTCGAGATCTGGCATAGTTGAGACAAACAGGTAACTTGGAGTCCTTCATTGGTGAGTTTCAGAGATTGGCAGTCATGGTGCCCAATATTTCAGAGCGTAGATTGGTAGTTCTCTTCATGGAGGGATTGACAGAGCCATTGAGAGGTTGGATCAAAGCCTTTGATCCTCCTTCATTACAAGTAGCTATGAAGAAGGCGCGTAATATGGAGATGGCAGCCCCATCCAATAAATTTAACTCCAGAGGTGCTTCTTCATCTAGAGACCATAAGCACTCCCACAGGGATACAGAGAGACCGGATTTTAACATAGATAAATCTGGGGTTAAAAATGATTCACAGGCCAATCTAGCAGCACCACCTTTGGATTGTGAGGCGCTTAATGATCTACGTAGGAAGAAGCTTTGCTTCTACTGCAAAGGTCCATATGATATCCATCACGATTGTCCTTTGAGGCCTAAGGGCAAGGTGAATCGTATGATGTGGATATATTATGAGGATTCAGATTCTGAGGATTCCAAACAGCATAACAGTTCTAAGGGGGCAGAGGCAGAGGCTTCAGGGCCTAATGTAGAGGCAGAGTTAGAGCTTCACCTACAGGAGGCACGCATATCTAGCATTCAATCGGATGAGTCATTCAGACTCTGTGGAGTTTTAGCAGGGCAGAAGGTTATCACCCTTCTTGATACAGGGGCCACACATAATTTCATAGATGCTAGATTTGTGGAGAAGCGTGGACTCACTACTGAAGATTTTGAGGGCATCAGTGTTAAGGTAGCCGATGGTCACACTCTTAAGTGTGAGTGTATGATTAGAGACCTCCCATTGCGCTTGAACAACTATGAGTTCAAGGCTGATTATTATGTGGTAAACATGGGGGATATAGACTTAGTCTTGGGTATGAAGTGGCTTCATTCATTTGAGGAAGTTACTCTTCGTCTCAAGGACATGGAGGTTCTCTTTGATGTTGATGGGACGACACATATTCTTAAGGCAATACGGGGCAGTAGCTTCAGATATATGTTTTTTCATCGCATGGAGGTACCTATACCACATAACATGATAGGGGGTGATGACGAGAGCACATTGGCGCCAACACAGGAGAGCTATGAGGACGAGCTTGGTCTTGAGGTGAGTTCAGTTCAAGAGTTGTCACATGCGGTGAGGACTCAACTTTTTGTTACAGTCAGGTCACAGGTTGATGATGATATGACTATGTATAGCCTTCACAATCCAGTTTTAGATATTATTTAGGTACGGAGTTTGCTTGCTGATTTTCACTTATGGATTGGATGTTGGGGTGCTTATCTTAGTACTAGAGATGATGTGATGCCATTACATGAGAGTTGGGATAGACATGGCATGGGGTCCGTGTTAGTTGACAGTGGTGGAGATCCTAACTACATTTGGGATCCAGGTGGGTTGACTGATTTGTCATTCAGTGATTGCTTGAGGGCAAGAAATTCCAGGAGGGGCGGATTGTCATGTCCCCTTTTCAATTGACATGTTCTGAGGTCATGGTTAGCCTATTATGCGACCTTCGTAGGCTAATAAGATGGATAGAGGGTCATAATGGAGCTTGGCTCGACTTTGATTCACAGGATTTCTACATTTGATTTTCATTCAGGGTATTTCAGACACATTTAGCCTGAGCTCCTACTTTTTAGGGATATTTGATATGCAGCGGAGTGCCTTTATTGTGGTATGGTTATGTGCGGAATCACTCCCTAATTCACTAGCTTCGATCGGTTTGTGGATCTGACATGTATTGAGGGAGATATTAATATTTGATTGATTTAATCAAATATTAATTATTTAGCCTATTTTTAATTAGAAACCCTAATTCTAATTTAAGAAACCCTAATTAGGGCAAGCATATCTTTTTAAGGGTATAAGGGTTTCTCATGGAGGCCATTGAGGATTATGCTATTGATTATTGATATTGATTTTGAGAATTTCTTCTGTGAAGACTGAGCCTAGGGTTCAAGGATTCCATTTGCATTGGAGAACGTTCCCTCTTCAGTGTGTGCAATTAAGAGGCTGTGGAATATCAGCTGATCTATTGCCAAAGTGTGAGATAGCTTCATCCAGAAGTTGTCACAGAATTTTAGGTTTGAGAGATAACTTCACACAGAAGTTATCACAGATGTTCCAAGTATTCTTTTATTCTTGTTTTGATTCAATAAATTATACAGCTAGAGATCTTCTGTGCTAGAAATGCATATTTCAGATCAAGGGTTGAAAACAGGGAAGTTGTGCTTAATTGGCGGCCGTACAAAGTCCGTACAGGTCCGTATTGATCTGCTCAGGAACCGACCTCGGCAGACAGAGGGTTGCAGTGACTGACATTGGTCGACTGAAGACCGACGTCGGCAGAAATGACCGATAAAGACCGACGTCGGCGAGATATCGACCGACGACGGCGACTGTGTGTCGACACAAAAGGGCCGAGACCTTCCAGAATTCAATTTTCACTTCCAATTTTGATAAGCCAGGGTTTTTAAGACTGTATTTCATATTTATATGCATGTGAAAGGATTGCAATTGTAATAGTTTAGAAGGACAAGTGATACAATCTGTAATTTGTTATTAAGAGACTATATTATTGTGATCATTCTGAATTTATTCAACAGAAGTTATATCTTGTTCAGAGTTTTTTGTGTTGCTATATTTCCTATTTTGGAGGGGATATTACACCTAGACATCTCAAAATCAGTCTCAAACCCTTCTTTAGGCATCTAGACACTAGTGTCTCAAGTTATACCACTTGGACACTAACACCATAACTCTATTGTCCTATTTTGGTGGTACTGCCTTAATCCCTCTTTTGAGATCCAATGGATATATTTTCAATTCCTAATATACCTAGGGTCATCCTACACCTATTTCAAACCACACATAAGCACCATATCAATATATATACATTAATTTTATCCTTATATCCACTATATGGAAATTAGATGCAAATACACATAAATAGGCTTGGAATAAGTTGTGCACAATCAAGTTTATTAATTGCTATTCTACCATACTTCATACAATGATCTAAAAAATTCCTAAGCTCATAATACTTAGATTTATATTCTCAAGACTCACTCAAATAACTCAAACCAAAATTAATACTAGCTTTAATTTCACTTACACCAGTACTTAGGTGGGAAGAACTACATTGGGATTGATCCCTCAAATTATTGGTATGCAGGCAACTCTCATCACAATAGGGTCTTGAGGATGTCTAACCTACCCAACTAATATGACAAATTTTATACTTGTACCAAATTAAATACCCTAATCATATATCGGTCTAGGTTTTTCATACAAAATTAATTATAATAGGTCATAAATAATGAATTAGAGTTTTTCCACATAAGAATAGGCTTGGTAGACTCAGACATAAGTGTTCCCAAAATCTTAGAGTAGTTCTTGCATAGAGGAAACTATCACCATAAGTGGACATTAGTGTCATAGTTATACTATTCATGGTAGGGTGCTACTAGCTATTAGTGTTTTCCCACTTATATCCTATTTGTGACACTCAAACCAACTCTTGTACCAGTTTTTAGCCTCCAAATCTTTCCTTTTAGGCAGTTTCCACCTAAGTATTCATTTGTCTCCTTCATTGATATTATTATAGATATCAAGCTTAGTTTTTTCACAAATCAGTGGTTGTATTTATAAAATATTTCATACCTTAATTTACTATAATTAGACCATTTAACAACCTATGGCTTACACTCTATAACTGTTAAAAGTTAATTAATCTGGTAAACACAACTTACTCTAATCACATTGTTTAAAACCATAATGTACCATTAAGTTTTCCTTTTTTATTTATAGAATATAATCAATTTTTAGTTTGTATCTTATCATCATGATTATCATGACATATGCAATTTTATACTTTTTGTTTAAAAGTCTTCTAGTTTTTCTTACATGTATATTACCTACCATTTTTAGAAAGATGCACATGTATGTCATCCCCTCATGGACCATGTTCAAACTCAGATTATTTTACATATTGGTTCACCCTCTCTTGAGTACCCTTCTATGAGGATCATTGTTTCATGGATAACTTTGAGTGACATCTGATTAATATTTGATGACAGAGAGATTAAAGGACTTCTTTTGTTCAGCCTCCACCTAGACTAGTTGATTGCCTTCACTCACATCCTACCTCTACTAATCACCCTTAGAAAATAGTATATCCTATGGTTCAAGATATTACTAGAAATAAAATGATGCCTCCTTAGCCTAGACAAGACTAACATAATCACACTATCCTTCCTCATCCCAAACACTCTACAATGAGACCTAGGGATCACCACTAACCATTTGATATTGTGAATCAGTTGAGAAACACACTGACTAAGATCTCCATATTAGAATTACTTCAAAAGGAAACTATTTTTAAATATATTCTCTTTCAAACACTAATTCGACTTTATTTTCATCTATCATGACATAAATTCAACTTTATTTTCATCTATCATGAACACTATCAAGGATATTGAGAATGTTATATATTTTTATAATGAAGATTTTCCCTCATAATCATTTATTGATCAAAATGTGTTACTCTTCATTCAGGCACAAAACTATACCACTACTATTAAATGAGTTCTAAATGACAATGGTTCAGGACTTAAAATATGTAACCTCACATTTATACATATTATGGATGTTGATATGGAATTCATTCAAAAGACATATAAGAACATTAGAGGTTTTCATGGCATTTCTAGATAGATATTATCTTCTATTACATCATATAATATGATTGGACCAAAAACCCTACCTACATAGTTTCAAATGATGCATAATCATTTGCATTACAAATTATTACGTGGGAGACCTTGGATAAATTATATGGAGTGTATAACCTACACCTTTCACATAAGTGTTAAGTTTTTATATGTTGGATACTTATGCACTTATCTAATAAATAAAAAACCATTCATATATTATAGAGTCATTAGGACTACCACCCTAAGTGCATCTTTATATGGCACACTTCATGTTCTTATAGAGTTCCTAGTTCACAAGATTCTGATTGAGCAATTGCATACATATGAGGTTGGGGAATATAGCACTATTATTCCTACACCTATTCCAAATCCTCCTACAACACAATTACCTTTACCCATGATGGAGGAGGACCCTCCTATAGTATAGTTATCCACACCCACAATGGATGATGGGATTATCACAACATAGTTACCATTACTTATTAATTTAGAGGAAGTATATATCATTAACTCTAGTATAGATTCCTAGGCCACCACAGAGCATGATTCAACACCCATTGACATTGATAATTTCTTAAGTGGATTAAACTTCACACTAGTTAGACCTAGAGAGTACAAAGATTATTCTAAAGCACTCAAGCCTTTTCCCAAATAGAAAAAAACTACTATTTCATATTCCTATAACTACATGCCCACCCACTCAATTATAGTTAGAGGTAGATTCCTCCATTCACTCAGTATATATGGTTACATATATGGATATTAACCTAGTTATATGGATTCAAGTAGACAGTTTGTTATGCCTATTTTTCATTACCCCTCAATTTTATAAAAAAAAAAAATCCTATCTACCATAGAGAAGACTGTCATAAAGTTTAAAACTAAAATTTGGGGACCTAAGTCAGTTAGTAGTAGATTGAGTTTGCATATTTTCAATTAAAGATTTGGGTGATGATTTGTGTGTGAATTTGAACTTATATTAAAGTGGTTTCGAAAAGAATAAATGGATGAAAGAATAAAATATGCATATGCATTTATAATTTTAGAATTTTTATGACCATTCACATGTTTTTAGTTGATTATTGATTGGATTACAGTGATTATGACAGTGCTTTCAATTTGAAATGGGTAATAATCTATATGGTTTTATCAAAATTGGATGCATTATATGACTATCATGATATCATTTAGTTATTTACATTGATCCTTAACTGTGAGCTTTATATGGATTTATCATAATAAATCTTTAAGATCAGTTTCATTTATATTTTAATCATAAATTGGAACTTTGGCATTATGGTGACATGAATAATTTTGGGTTCATAATTTAAACAAATTATTTCCCAAGGATATCAAGGCATCCTAAGGGGTTTTAAGTTTTAATCCTAAATGCTTCATTTTTCTAAAGGTCTTAATTTAAATTTTATCTACCCTAAGTTTTTAATGTTATATAACTAAACCTAGTTCAAAGACCCTAAATGGTGATTGTGGGGAGGGGCACTTATTCATTTAAAATGTTAATGAATTAAGTTTTTGATTTAATCAAGGCACAAATATTAATTTTTGATTTATAAGGTTTATTTGATGTAAACCTAGGTTATCATTTTGAGGCATGGATGTTATGTGGTTTTAATGCCAAATAACAAGTTGATGTTTTAGTCGTCTAATTGGTAGTTTTATGGTAATCTAATTGGAAAGTTGTGTAAATGTGAAGCATAGTGGATAATTTTAAGATCTTGGTGATATCCTAGATGGTTAAAGGTAATTTAATGAATGGTGTACATGCCTTAGTTTATAAAAATTAACTATGTTTTTAGCAAGCATATTGGTAACAACTAAAATTGATGGTGTGTCTAAGTAAGATAGCAGTTAGCTAAGTACTAACCTTGATTTTATGAGCCAATGAATGAGTGCATGTAAGAATGGGTAGTTAATTCTTGGGTATTGATTATAAATAGCATTTTTTATTTTTGGGTCAATTTTTGAAGATCACCTGTGGAAGTGTCACTCTACCGGATTGGAGTTTAAGAGTTGCAGTTAGAAAATTATAAGTAAAAAGTTGTAAGAAAACTTCTTTAGGTATACCATGACTGAAAAATGAATAAATTTTTAAGGAAAATGGTGGTAGTTTTCATTATCACTAGTGCATAGAAAAAATACAATGTTTTGAGTCTACATCATTTGATAAGTTTTGATATTCTAAACTGTTTGTTTAAAACTATTGCATGCATAAGTTTTAGAATTATTATTGATAAAAAATTCAAACAGTCTTGGATTTTAGTGGGTTTCAAATCATTTATTTGCATGAGATATCAATTATAAATGGTTTTAGCTTGATGTTATCAATTCATCTTGGCCATTGAGGTTAAAACTGGAAAATATTATGATGGTCAGTTTAATTTGGTATTTTGAAAATGAATGTGAAGGTTTCTTGCATATATGTTATTGAATTTTTGGGTTTTAAGTTTTATTTGATTATTTGTGACATTGGTAATTTTTTTTCATACCAGTCTATGTAAATGCATGGGTTTTCAATAAGTTTTACATTGGTCATTTTATGAAAGTTTAGTATGCTCAAACTGTGTCTAAAGATGATTTGGAAGATATGTTATGAATTTGCAGTGTTCTATTTTCAGTTTTCTATTGGTTGAATAGAATACAAAGATGTTTTTTGAAATAAATTAGTTTATATTTTGAAGATTTATTTAGTTGATATTAGGGTTTGATATATATATGAGTTCTTGATATTTATGGAAATATTATATGGATGGGTTCAATATATTTCTAGTCAACCATGGAAAAATTGTTTAGAAACATTTAAGTATATGCATTTTGGGTTTTTCTTTCAAAGTCAATTCTGAAGATGTTGAAATGCTTGATATTTTTGAGAAGCCATGATAACTTGTTTTTGTTTTGACATAATGATTTGAAAGAAATATAATTATGTTGAAATTTTTTTTATGTGAAAAGTTTCTATTAAATTTTATTTAGATGAATGCATGAAAATTATAGTTTTGGGAATTATACATGTGTTGTATATGTTTAAGATGAGACTTAGATAGTAATAACAGTGATAGGAAAATTCTTGAAGAATATGTTTATGAGAAATCATTAGGGTTTTCAAGATGGAATTTTTTGATGCAGTAAGGATGTCAATAGTTTAAAAAAGTTGTTATAAGTTGATTTTTAGTTTGTAATTATGACTTGGAAAGGATATGATATTTTCAAAAATTATATTTTTGAAATATCTTTGATGATTTTAGATTCTTTGTAATATGAGAAAGCATGCAGTTCATAATGACATAAATAGGACATTTTTGGAAATATTTATTTCAATTATTTTCAATTGGTTCAATTTGAGAATGGCATATATTTTAAGATGACATTCATAGATTGAGAACATAACTAAATAAAGTATGATAGAATATGTTGAAAATAAAATTATACAATATAATTTTATTTTTAGAGTTTTAGCTAGAATATAATAATGATATTTGACATAGTTAGAAGTTTTCATATGAATAATTCAGTTTAGTTTGTATAATCAGTTGAATGATCATTTTTTGATAGTGGAAATTTTATAAGTGATTGGTATTTTGATATTTTGAAATACATTGGTTATATGGTTTCATATTTGATATATTCATGTTGTTTTTCAATCATATAATAATAAGCTTTTGAATATATTTCAAATTGGATCTAGGATGTTAGGTTGAGACCAACCACATTAAAGTAGAGATAATGATAATAGAGGTTGGGTAAGAAATAAAAATTCAAAAATTATGAATCAAGAAGCACCCAATAGGCAATTTTAAAATAGAGGTTTTAGGGCTAGAATATTTAGCCCTAGGTATGAAAGTAGGGGAGCCAGAATTTCAATCTATTTTGATACTATTGACCCTAAATTCTAGAATGTCTTGAATAATTTATCCTATAATCCTATAAAACATATGGGTAATATAATATTTCATGGCTGTAGATTTGGAATTAGGTCTCAATATCATAGTATTTCTTCTCATTAGCTCCCGAATAATCCAAACTAATTGCCTATTTAGTCACCTACCCTAGAAAGAATCTACTATGTTAATGAACCAACTTAGCTAGACACTGAAATAACCCATGCAAATAAATTTATCAGTCTTGCCTTGTATTATTATTATAATGAACCCACACCATCTTAGATAGATAATATTATAGGGTCAAGAAAGATAAGTTTGAAAGAACCTATTATTGGGTGTAGGAAGCTAAGTTTGGAAAAGCCATCACTTATCATTCATCCAACCTCTTCTAAGAAACATTCAATTAGCCAAGATGAATTAGATACTCAAAATGAGATCAAATTTGTGAAGTGGGTTAAGTTGGAGATTGATGATGTTACAAGAGACTCTGGAACTAAGTTAGTTCAATTTCTAGTAGTTGAAATAGAATACAATGAATATTTGAATGAATAAGGAAAACAAGTGATTGAAGTCATGTTTGATTCTAACAACTTTTAGTTATTAGAAAGATAAAATTGCATTCAAGTTAAACTTTTAAGTTGAAAGAACTTAAGTAATTTCAAATTATGATACTTTGGTTTTGATATTTTGAAGGTACAACAGATTTTTAAATATATATATATATATATATATATATATATATATATATATATATAAAATATACCTAAGTAATTTTGATAATATGTGTTATGGAATTAATATAGATAAGGATATCATTAAACTTTGATTTATCTTATTATTATTATTATTATTATTATTATTATTATTTTTATTATTATTATTAATTGATTAAGGGTCCCCACCCATAAGGAAATACATAGTCTATATTCAAATATTTGATCTGTTAAAATTTTTGAGTCTTAAAGAAACCTTAATAAATGTCTATATTAATTGACTTTTTAAAGTCAATTAGTTAAGTTAACAAGTAACTAACTGAAGGTTAGTTACAACTTATTTCAACCAAATTTGAAGTATAACATAAGATCAAAGATTCATTTAAAGATAGGGAAAAACATAGGTATTAAATACTTAAACATTATAAAGTTAATCATTTATCTCTCTTTTCTATGCAAATTCTTTAAGATAATATGAATTTTGTAGATAGACCAATGGTACTTTATTTGATGGTTGAGTATATTGCTTAGAAAACCTAGGTATATCTAGTTATATATTATCATTTATAACATATTATCTAAAGTTTGTCAAGTTTAACATCTTTGGATGATTGCTTCTTGCAGTCCTATGTGTATAATCTAAGTCTTCAACTTGAATAATGATGAAAACATCATTGCTTGTGACACTTCATTGATCTAGTTGATTGTAAAAGTTATCTTTTTAAGATATTTTATAAATAAGATGTTGGTTTCTCAGATAAAATAGATCTATTTTGCTAAGACGACTCTCTCCATTGAGACTCATATGTTTTGTCTTTATTGGACTTTATTTTGAATTTGACTTTAATTTACCTTAATCTAATGTAGTTAATATTTAATTGATCTAATTTCTTTTCTATTTTATCTAGTCTTTAACATGCTTTACTTTTAATTTTGTATTTAACTTATTGTTTATTCCTTTTTTATTAAATTAAGTTTCTTAAATTAGATTTCTTTCTTTAATAGTTTAAATTTTAGATTTAGTTATTTTAGATTTTTTAGTTTAGTTAAGTTTTAGTTTAGTTTGTTTATAGTCTAATTTATATTTAATACTTTACTTTTTCCTAATTAGTTTGTTGGTTGTTGTTTGCTTTTATCTTGATTAGTTGAGTTCTGCTTGGTTGCTTGATTTTTACAAGATTTGTTAATCTTTGATTTATCTTAATTCTATATTATTTTGATACTTATAGTTTATGGTCCTTATGTTATTGACAATTTATTACAACAAGATATTACTTTGAGAAAATATTATATTATTGAATCAAATTTCTTTCCTTCAAGAGATTGTCTTGTTTATAGGCCTTCTCTATTAGATATGATAGATTACACATTCATATCTGAATTGATTCATTTTTTGATAAGTGAATTTTTAAAATTATAATATAATATGTTATATTTAATAGCTTATTTGTTATTTTCTAGAACATTTAAAATACTCCTTGCATCTTTAGGATCATAATTGAACCTTAAGAACCTTATTATAGACTGGTATGATTCAAAATTAACCTTCACAATAGGTGAAAGAGTTGATTATTTGATGAAATAATTTTTAATGTCAACAAATTTGATGATTCTATTGAGAAAATAATTCAAAAATCTTATTTATTTAAAGTTATAGTTTCTTCTTGACCATGTTACTTGGAGGATAACTTGATATTATCCAACCTAGAATTGATATTGATGATGATCTATTCAATGTTACTTTTAATTTAACTCATTATGCATGGTATAATCATCCTCATAATCTTCAACATGTCATTCAAGTCATAAATGAAGAAGAAAAAATTATAGAATTTGAGATAGATTGGTATTCTAAGCTTTCTCATGAGACTCAACAAGATATTTTAAATATAAATAGATGAATTTGGAAAGATATATCTAGAGTTTTAAGTACTAATCTTAGACCTAGAACTCATTTTATTTATAATTCTAATATTTTTGATAATTTATTTATTCCCTCTAAACCTATAAATACAAATCTACAATTAAATCAGGTAAATTATGTTCAAGATAATCAATCAATTCAGGTAGAAGAGACTGTTGAAAGTTCCAGTGGGAGATCAAGTAGAATAGAGAGTATAGGACATGATTAGAGGTCAGAAAGACAATAGAGATTAGAATGATCTCACTGAGGATGAAGATAGTTCTATAGATACAACAAAATAATAGATAGCTTTAAATCCATGGATTTCTAGAAATCCACTTAACATTGGAAATCCTCCAAGTAAGTTACCTTCACTAAAAAGATTAAATATACCAATTTTTTTTTGAGATTCTGAAGAATATGGGGAAGATCATTTAAATTAATTTAATTTAGTTTGTGCTGCTCTTGGTATTACAAGTGAAAATATTTGTTTAATAATGCTTTCCCAAACACTCATAGGGAAAACTTATCAAGCTTTTGTTAGTTTACCTAATAAAGCTATCAGCAGTTAGAAAGATATTGAAGATTGACTTGAATTAGCTTTTGGAAAGTCTAAATAAGATCTATACTTAGTCAATAATCTTGTAAATTTTTTTATTGATCCAGGTGAGACCATTTATAATTTCATTCCCAGATTTACTAAGTTACATCAAAAGATTCTTCATGATATTAGACCTTCTATTAAATTATCTAGAATTAATTTTGGTAGTGCTTTATCTTTAAAATATTAAAAGGCCTTAGAATATAGGGACATTATATAATATGATGAAACTATAACATTTTACATTGAATATGAAAAGAAGCTTAAATGTATTGGTTTTAATGATAGGTCTTCTATAGGTTTAAATTTAGAAAATACACATTTTTAAAAATCCATTCAAAGTCTAAGAAATGAATTGGCCATTTTAAAAAGACAATTGAATGATAAACCTTCTTCATTTAATATAAATATTGTTGAAAGTAAAAATAAATATGTTTCTTATTACTGCAATATGTGTGAATTGGATCATGATCCAAATTCATGTATTGCTCTTCAAAAATTTAGAAATTTTCTTGAATGAAAGGATTATAAATCTAGTGATCTAGCAGACAACATAAACATGTGTGCTCTTGATGATCCATCAAAACATAAAGGTGCTTATGTTGTTAATACTAGAAATAAATATTATAGGTATTCTCAAAATAACAAAACAACAAACAAAAATTCTTATTCTAATGATAAAGTTAAAATAATCTACAATACTTCTTCAAGTAGTTCAGCTAATAAATCATATCAAAAAAACTAGTTATAATAATAGTCAATATCAGCATTATAAGCCTAAGAATTTTCATAACACTGATGCTAAAACTTATAATATAATTGATGATTTATCTACAATTAAAGCTAGATTATCGTTATTACAAGTAGCTAACCTTCCAAGACAACTTGATAAAATTAATGAAGCTTTTAAAAATCCTAAAAATGATGTAGGCTTATAAGAAGAAGATATTAATGATCAATCATCTATTTTTTCTCAAATTTATGATCCTCGTGTAGATTATATACCTCTTTATTTTTTGGTTAAAATTTCTAATAAATTAATCTATAATTGTATCTTAGATATGGGTGATTCAAAGAATATAATGCCCAAATTTATTATAGACCAACTAGGCTTTCCTTATGAAACTAAAAATAGGAAGCTTACTAGATTTGATTCTAGACAAACCAAAATTTGTGGTAAGTTTTGAGACAAGTCATTAAAATTGATCAAGATGAAATAATTAGATGTATGACTAATGTCCAAATTTTAGACATTCCTAGTAATTATGCTACGTTATTAGGAAGAGATTGGTCAAAAGCAACTATTGTTTTCATTGGAAAAGATATTACATGGGTTCCTGTTAGTAATGAGGTTGATGTCATAAAAAGAGAAGCTTGGTCTAGTACACCTATAGAATCATCTACTTCTTCCACTATTGCTTATGTTGAGATGGGAATTATAACTTATGAGTTTTTAAATTTAGATGAATCATAAAATCAATATGAAGAATTCTTTGAGAAAAACATTTTATGGTCACAATATTTTGATGAATCTTATTCTCAACAAGAAAATAGTGTTGGAATTTGTTTAATATCTCCTGTTGGTAAAATATTCCATTATGATTATAAAATATATTTTGAAAACGCAAATAATAATAAAAAATTGAAGCATTATGTTTAAGTTTAGAAAAACTATTAAATTTATTATTAAATATTTAGAAGTCTTTGGGGATTCTAAATTAATTATTAGGCAATTTTAAAAAATTTATAAAACTAATAAAACTCATCTACATCATTATACTTAAAAGATTTGCTGTTTACTTGAATATTTTAAGCTTTCACTTCTAACCCAACTCTAAGTGAAAGTGAACCAATCACAAATTTCTCTTATTTTGAAAAAAATTTACCTAAAATTTTTGATTTGAATGAAAGTTGGCTTGTTTTTAGTTGTGATGAACACATAGATTATTAAAGTTAATTACTTTAATATTGATGAATACTTACTAAATTATAGAGATTATCTACAATTAATTACTAATAAATTACCTGTTAGTTTAATAATTTTGGAATCTATGTTTACACCTAATGATTAGCCCAAAATCTCTAGAATGGAAGAACCTTCCAAGAGAACCACAGGTGAAACTAATCCTATCAATTTAAGTACAAAAGAGGATCCTAATTATGTGTATTTGGGAATTCAAGTTACTACATATGAGAAGGTAAAATTCATTAAATTATTCAAAAAAATTATGTATGTATTTAATTGGTAATACAAAAATCTTAAAGGTTATGATACTAATATTATTAAACATAATATACCTATAAAACCTAGTATTAAACCTTTAAGACATAAATGAAGAATTAGCCTTTTATTGGAAGACACAATTAACAAAGATCTATATAAAATGATTGATGTTGGTGCCATTTTCCTTATAAAATATTCTAAATGGATAGCTAATTTAGTGTCGTTAGGAAGAAAAATGGTGATATTTTATGAGCATAATCATTGATGTTAGGTTGTCATTGATTTAAAAGAGAGAATGAGATAATAGTACATGAATGAAAAAAAATTGTGTTTCATAGCCTGGAGATTATATGGCACACGTGAAGGTCTATAAGGACAAAGAAGAAGTTGTGAGACATTTGGTGAAGTTCTAGTGTGTCATTTAAACATTTAGAAATAGAAACATTCATCTTCTAGCTTAAGATAAGCAAGACCATTACTACATGTCATGTAGATATGAATGAAACAACAAATTTTTGCATTTAATAAGGTACTCAAAAATTCAATAATGATCAAAGGTTTTCATGGATATGTTGTCTATAGTGCCAAGAAGGTAACTTAAAGATTTGAACTCTTGAAGTGTTTTCTATCTCAATATATAAACCTTGAAAGTTGCTCTTGTAGACTATTATGTACCATAGACCATCAAGTTTAACTACATTGAAGTATGGGGTTAATTAGTCAGGTAGATCTAATGGTGAGCATTTAATCAGATGATGAAGATCTTTGATGAGCGTAAAACTTATCAGATAGAGATCAACGATGAGTGCATGATCATGAATTTATGATCCCATAGAGGGTATTAAGTTAATAATTCAATATATTTCTTATATTTCATGCATAACTTCCAAGTGGCATAAGCACGTTGACTAAATGGTACAAGGTGCATAGAAGGCACAGAAAACTGCCAAATGACACGATCATGAAAACACAAATCTAAGATCAATGATGAGTGATGCAAGTTAAAGAGTAGGATACTCCCAAGGAGATTAATAGAGTTTGTTTGTTAAAAATTTGTAATGAGAATGAAATTATGACAAAGTTTCTGATGTTTAGTATTGACACAGTGACCATTGGAATTTGAATATTCAAATTTGTGAGGGAAAACTAGTGATGGGTTTTTAAGCTATAACTTTTGATATATGAATAATTTTATAATGGTGTAAAATTAAAAGTTTAAGAGGAATTAAATTAAAATATATGTAATTTGATTATAATATTTGAATGTTTTTATAATAAAAAATATTGAGCTTCAAAGCTGACTATGTTTAACCATGTTCTGTAAGTGATTCGAGAAGGATAATTGAGTTGTTGTCTTGATGTTTCAAGATGAAATAACTATTATAGAGTTTTATAGAATAAATTATAACTATATGTTTTTATATTTTATTTTTTAAAAATCCATATTTAGTGTGAACATTTTCTTAGAAGTTGATTGTATTTGTTGAATGCACTGGCACAATAAGTGACCATCTTGTAAGAGTATGTTGAAGGTGTTCTGAGTAGAATTGAAGAATTAAATGAGTATGGAGATGTTTTATAAGTATATAAGTATTGTGATAAGGTATTTTATGTCATGATATTCCATTTATCATATATGAAGAGTTAAAATAGTATGACTGTGTGTGACTAGTCTGAGTGGTCACTTTGAGAGAGTCGATTTGAGTGCTTAGATTTTGTGTTGAAGTGTCTAAAGAAAATGGAGTTTTATCTAAGGTCCTAAGGGGTTCATACATGCAATATAATACTATTTATACTTGAAATACTTGAGTGTTTGTTTCATAAGTTTGAGACTATGTTTTTGGTATATGAAGACCTAAAGAGTAAGGAGACCTATTTGGTAGTTTCAAGTGTTGAGTTAGTGTTCTAGGTGGCATGGACCCATATGACAGTGAGAAATGGTCTATTAGAGATATATTTTATGTTTTTTAATCATTGGTAAAGTATTAAGGTGTTCCAACTTATCTCACATATAATGTGATAGTATGAAGGCCTAATTGTTTTAGGTTTCAGCAAAACCTAATGGTGGTTTGGGGATAATGAGATAATGACCGACCTATGAAGAGTGTGGTTATCACATGTAACATGTGAATGTATCTATTTTAAGTGTGGTTAAATTATGTAAAACATATTTTCCAACCAATATGGGTTAAAGGAAGAGAGTGGTATTAGTACAAGCTCTAATTGGACTAATTATGTTAGTGTAAGTGTGGATTGAATTGAAGAAGCGAACCTTTGAAAGAGAAGGTATAATTTAGTTAGGACCATATAAGTGTGAAAATGATTAGACATGTTTATCTAATCAATTTGATGTAGGAGGACACATAGGTCACTGGACCTAATGAGCCTTGAAGAGGTAGTTTAAACAAGTTAGCCCTATATGTAACTTGAGAGAGATTAAAGGTGAAGAGTGAAGATAAAGGTGATCATAATAAGTTTAAGAGTATAAATAGGTGTTCAAGGTTATCTATTAAAGTAGATAATTAGGTGTTTGTTTTCCTAGGGGGTTGCTTCCCCCTTTCAAATCAAAGCTTGATAAAGATTTAGTTGTTGTGGATGCCTAGCTAGATAGGGGTAGTAGCTCCTTGTGGGTTGGTGTCTCACTAAACTAAGGGATGGGTGTTCGTTAATTATTTGGTACTGATATAAATGTTGTATCTTTTTAGGTTTTATTGTTTTTAATCCCCCAAGAGAGTTTCCCACATATATTATGTATTCATGTGATGTATACTCTTATGTATGATTTGGATATATGTCCTTTCATGTTTATGTTGGTTAATCAAGTTTATGTATGTTGAATCATTAAGAGTTGAGAATTGAATTGGATTATCTTGTATTAATGATTCACCCCTAGTCATTATACCTCTAAAAATTGGTATCATAGCATGACCTTCATTGCAAGTTTAACCACTTGAAGGTGATCCAACATAAAAATATGGCTAAGTAGTTGAGGAAAGAAAATCTTAAGTTGATATCAATGGTCAAAAGTATTAAATAATAGATTAGTCATATTGATATTGGGAAGACTAATTATAATTTCAAGGATGATGGACACGAGATGAGGTGTGAGGATCTTAATGAATAGATCATGAAACATAGTGAAACAAGAGGTCATATTCAAGCCAAGTTTAAAATATTAAGTGAAATAGTCAAAGAAGATGAGATGGTTGTGCAAGATATTGAGGATAAATTAAGAGTTATAAATACTAAT
Source organism: Torreya grandis (assembly GCA_037957365.1). Classification (NCBI taxonomy): domain Eukaryota; kingdom Viridiplantae; phylum Streptophyta; class Pinopsida; order Cupressales; family Taxaceae; genus Torreya; species Torreya grandis. The sequence goes on along the minus strand of JARHVA010003345.1, from coordinate 914,946 downwards.
CTGAGCTCAAGAGAAGAATAATGTAGACAACTCAAAACTTATTAAGAAGTGACAAATGCCAAGTTGAGTTCAAAACAGGGCGAACATGATGAGTTAAAGTCTAATCTTGATTCTATAAATATTATCGAAGAGAAAGAATGTATAATGAATGATAACATGACTAAATAAGCTAAGAGAGATAATAAGACCATCCAAGATATCAAAATTCAGCTAGAAACCACAAGTTCAAGTATGAGAAATAAAGAGGATGAGAGCATTCAATTGAAAAACAAGTTAGATTCAGTGAAGGATGAGCATGAGCAATTTGTTTTCAATGTAAACAAGGATAAAAAAGAGAAAGAGAGGTTATCTCAAGACAATAAGTATGCAAGAACCAAGTGCAACATGAGAATACCTATCAATAAACCAAATGCTATAAGGTATGAAAGTTCATTTCATGGTCACTACTTTGGATGTAAGCTTTTTGGTCATAAGGCAAGAAATTTTAAAAGGAAGAGCATATGATCATCTAGAGGTATGGATAATATAATATTCTATAATTATCATGACATAAGACATATTGCTATATTCTTCCCTGGAATGTATGGGAAAAAAGTAACCCAGGTATGGAGACCTAAAATAGTCAAGTTTGAACATAATGAACCTAAGATACAAGATGTTATTTATTTCAGTTGTCATCAAGTTGGTCATATTGCAATATATTTTAAAATCAAGCTCTCAAGTCATAAGAAGGTGCATGGACATCCTAATGTGCTCAATAAAATTCAATCCTTAGTATGGAAACCTAAGGAAGTGAAAACAAAGAAAACTAATTCAATTGAGTTGTAAGATCAAGGTAGACTACTTGCTAAAGCAAAAGAGAAATAAGATATGAAGAAGGTTTATGAATGCCAAGAGAATGTGTCATCTATCCAGATAGAAAAGGAGAATAAAAAATTAGTTCAAGTTGATCTCAAAGAGAGGAACAAGGTACCAGTTGAGACAAGTTCTGAGGTAGTTATAAATTTAAGTGAACATCCTATTGTTGTTGAGCATGTTTCATGTAAATAAGACTAGTTTTCAATGCCTAGTGATGAGGTTATTTATTCAGATGAAAACATATGTCATGAATATTTGTTTTCTCTATGTATTGCCAATTATTTCTTAAAAAATAAAAATATTTTAGTGGATGAGAATGTTGTTGATCTCAAGCATAATAATAATAAGAAGAATTCTTAGTATCAGATGACCAAGGAGGAGAAAGAATATGAGTTGTGTGAAACTCTTGGTTTCACATTGTTCTAGAACATTTTGGGTCAGGATGTCTCTATTTAGGAGTGAATGAGACACTTGACAAGCAAGAGGAAGCATGGTGGATGGAAGTTGAGCTTTGGTTGATGTTGCAAGACAAGAAAGGTCATGAGAAGATGTGGTGGCTTACTTTTAAAGGACATGAAAAAGATTAGTGATCTGAAGGATGGTCTAGTTGGTTAAAGTGGTGAAGAATGAATCTATGTGTGAAAGATATATTGGAAGGAAATGAAGATCTCTAGGTGCTTAATCAAGGATGGTGAATTTCTAAAATCTTCTATTGCATAGATTTTTTGGTGGACCTAGCTCATTAAGAATACATATTAAATATGTCATGATTTAGGTGAAACATAGAGTTTGAGGGAGCTAACTTACATAGTTTGAAAGGCTTGAAGAGTTTTACATGATGTGTGGGGGAGAATATGTGAGATGTTCTAGTTGTGATAGAATTTTGAATATGTCTACTATAGTCATAAATTAAATAAGATTGATATGATGACTTGATCAAACCTAATCATGTGTTTTGACAAGGTATTGAATATTCTTGCATGAGCAAAGAGAGCTTGTGAGTTCTGTAGGTAGATAGGTTCAAGAATCAAAGAAGCCCAAGTTTAGATTGGTATATGTTAAAAAATAGATGACATGAGATGGAGCTTGATGTTAGGGGGAGATTTCTAAGCTCTATGAGTAGTTTGTTAGGTCCAAGGATTACAGAAGTCCAAGTTCATATTGGTGCATATCAAAGGGGGATAAATTGATTCATATGCTTAAAAGTATGTAAGTATCTTAAGCATATTAAATAATATTTGAATGCATACATGATATTAAGGAATTATTATTGGTAGGTTGAGGAAGATACCTTTTGTCATTAATGTTAAAGGGGGAGAAACATCATAATGAAGGAGTTCAAATGAGTAAGTCATTTTGAGGGTGTTTTACCATCAATGATAAACGGGGAGATTATTGATCATGGTAATTGATGTTAATTTGTCATTGATGTCAAATAAAGCATGACATACTAGTACATGAGTGAAAAATAAGTTGTGTTTAATAGACTGGAGACAATATGGCACATGTGCAGGTCTATAAGGACAAGGAAATTATGAGGCATCAATACAATGTGCCTTGGAGAAGTTATGGTGTGGCATTTGATCTTTTAAAAAGAGAAAAATGCATCTTCTATCTTAAGAGAATGTAGAACATCAATGCAAATCATGCAGCTATGAATGAACCAACAAATTTGTGTATTTAATAAAGGTACTCAAAAAGTCAATAGTGGTCAAAGGTTTTCATGGAGATATTGTCTATAGTACCAAGAAGGAACCCTGAATATTTGGACTCTTGAATGCTTTCTAGATCAAGCTATAAACCTTAAAATTTGATTTTGTAGACTATGATATGTCATAGATCATCAAGTTTAACTATGTTGAAGTCTGGGGTTAATTAGTCAAGTAGATCTAATGGTGAGCATTTAATCAGATGATGAAGATCTATGGTGAGCATGAAACGTGTTAGATAGAGATAAATGGTGAACACATTATCATGTATTTATGATACAATCAACTGTATTAAGTCAATAAGTCAATAGAGTGCTTATATTGGATGTAGAACTACAAGTGGCATAAGCACATTACTGTATGGTACAAGATGTGTAGAAAGCATGTAGAGCTGCCAAGTGGCATGATCATGGAAGAACGGATCTAAGATCAATGATGAAAAATGAAAGGTGAATACTAGGATACTCCCAAGGATATCAATGGAGGGAATTTTTTTAAGGTATGTATAGAACATGAGATGATGACAAAGTGTTTGATGTTTAGTATTTATAGAATGACCATTGGAATTTGAATATTCAAATTTGTGAAGGAAAACCAATGACGGATTTTGAGATATAAGTTTTGATATATGCAAAATTTGATAATGTTGTAAAAGGAAAAGTTGAATAAGAATTCAAGGCATATATAAATAAGTTGATTAGATTATTTTAATGTTTTTAAAATCAAATATATTGAGCTTCCAAGTTGACTATGTGTTTAAACATGTTCTATAAGTGATCCAAGAAGGATGATTAGGTTACTCTTGATAGTGTCTTCATGTTTCAAGATGAAATAACTATTGGATAGTGTTATATAATCCATGTAGACTATTTTTGTGGATTTTTTAGCTTTGACCAATTCATATTTAGTGTGAACAATTACATTGAAGCTATGTTTATTGAATGCACTAGCAAATTAAGTGATCATGTTGTAGGAATAAGTTGAAGGTGTTTTGAGAAAAATTTAAGAAGAAAAGGAGTATGGAAATGTTATATAAGTCTATAAATATTATGATAAAGTATTGGATATCATGATATGCCACTAATAAGATATGGAGATTCAAAATAATATGACTATATTTTTGACTGTGTGTGAGCAATCTAAGTGGTCACTTTGAGAGAGTTGATTTGAGTGCTTAGAGCCTATGTTGAAGTGTCTAAAGTAAATGTATGTGTATATAATTTACTAAATGATTAACCCATGTGACCTAATCATATTTATATGTGAAATACTTTAGTTTTTTCTTCATAAGTTTGAGACTATGTTTTATGTGTATGAAAACCTAAAGAGTAAGGATACCTAATTAGTAGGTTCAAGTCTTGAGTTTGTCAGGATCCTACTCCTCAATAAGAGTATATATGATTACCTCTTGTATAAGCAACTAAACACGGAATTTAACTAGAAGGAATAAGTAACCAAAAATATGAAACAACACAGGATATGAGAGATAATACAAAACTTGTATTAATAATCATCTAGAAGAAAATACAATAAAGAAGATGCCACACTTCTTCTTCCCACTCCTCTAGAGCTCCCACACATCTAGGGTTCACCTGTAATTCTCCTCCAACACTTCACTCTCTCAATCATGGTCACAACAATCAACTCAAATATAGAGTTGTTGTTCACCTCCACCAGTCAGTAACAACGCTGCCAGTACACCAAGTACACAACCGTACTCCAAGTAGATCTCCCTTTCCTTGCTACCACCTACAAATCAACAGACCTTAATTACCATGTAGATGTCTCTACACCCTAAATAACCCTTGTCCTTACTGCCCTAAGTCCTTATGATTCTTCAACCAGTACCCTGGTGGATCTTCTACCAAAACTTGCACACCTACAACTCTCCAAGATCATACACACTCAGCACCCCTTTAGAACTAGGAGGAGCTACTCTTGCTCTCTCTTCAAGCACAATGGCTTTCTAGCACACTTTTACAATACATCCCATGAGTCTATTATATAGATCTCATGCATATAATATTTAGACATTCTTAATTACAAGAATTAGAATCACAACTCTAAGACCAAAAATAGTCTTTACATGCAAACTACCTGTCCAAAAATAGACCAGTCTGGAACCCGCATGCAAACTGCATGCACACACAGGTTGCCGACGTCAGCTCCTTCCTGACCGATGTCACCCGACTCATAACTGATTTCAGTTACTTCTGCACTGTAATATGACTAATGTCAGTTGATCAGACTGATGTTGGTTACCCTGCAACTTGTTCTGCAACTCAACAACCTCCGCAACCTTAACAACCTCCTTCCATATTTGCATCGGTGAAGATTTTAGCTCCACAACCTAATAGAGTTGGTGTTCTAGGTGGCATGAAACCATATGAGAGTCATCAAGGGGATATTATAGATATTTATTATGTTTTATGAACATTGGTAAAGGATTAACATGGTCCAAGTAATCTCACATATAACAGGTGAGTATGAAGGCCTAATTATTTTAGGTCTCACCAAGACCTAATGGCAATTTGGGGATAATGAGATAATGACCAACCTATGAAGAGTGTGTTTTTCACATGTAATGTGTGTATGGACCTATTTTAAGTGTGGTTAAATTATGTAAAGTATCTTATCCAACTAATATGATTAAAGGAAGAGAGTGGTATAAGTGCAAGGTCTAATTGGACTAATTGTGTTAGTCATGTAAGTGTGGATTGAAGTGAAGAAGAGAACTTGTGAAAGAGAAGCTATAGGTTAGTTAGGATCATATGAGTGTGAAAAATATTAGACATGTTTATCTGATCAAGTTGGTGTTGGAGGACACACAGGTCATTGGACCTAATGAGCCTAGAAGAGGCAATTTTAGCAAGTTAGCCCTAAAGGCATCTTGAGAGAGATTGGAGGTAAAGAGTGAAAATAAAGGTAATCACCATCAATTAAAGTGTAACAATAGGTTTTCAAGGTGATTTGTTTAGATAGATAAGTGGGTGCTCAGTTTCTTATGGGGTTGGTTCCTCTTTACAAGGTAAAGCTTGTTAAAGGTCTAGTTGTTGTGGGTGCTTAGCTAGACAGGGGTCATAGCTCCTTATGAGATTGGTGTCTCACTAAACTAAGGGATGGGTGTTACTTGATCAGTTGGTTCTATCCTAAATGCTGGATCTTATTTTATAAGGCTATATTCATCTTGTAGGATTCAATGGGTTTTATCCTCCAAGAGGGTTTTCCACATATATGATGTGTTCATGTGATGTATGATCTTATGTATGCTTTAGATGTATGTTATTTCATGTTTATGTTTCTTGATCAAGTTGGTGTATAGTGAATGATTAAGAGTTGAAAATTGAATTGAATTCTCTTGCATCATTGATTCAAAACACCCTCTCAATGGTTGTACCTATAAAATATTAAATTGTGTGTTGATTTTAAGGACTTGAAAAAAGCTAGCACAAAGGATAATTTTCCTCTACTAAGTATAGACCAAATTTTACAATAATTTGTAGGATCATAAATGATATCATTATTAGATGGATTTTCTCATTATAATCAAATTTTTGTAAATCCTTACGAGCAAGTTATTATTGGGCTATGCTATTTCAAGATGCTTATAAGTTGGTTCATTCTTGTGTGTCATGTCAATTATTTATTGGTAGAGATAAGTTTCTTGCAATGCCTTTAAATCCTATTATACCTAAAAAATCATTTATGAAATGGGGTATTGACTTTATTTTAGATATACATCCTCCTTCATCAACTAGTGATAAGTATATATTAACAATGATGAATCATTTCACTAAGTGGCCTAAGGTCAAAGCTTTTAAAAGTTTTGAAATAGGTGAAGTAATTTCATTTTTAGAAAATTAGATTTTCTCCAGATTTGGAGTTCCTTATGAAATCATTTCTGATAATAGACCTTAGTTTATTTCTAATGAATTTCTAATTTTTTTAGGAAAATACTCTATTATATCTAGTCATTCATCTAAATATTAACTTTAGGAAAATGGTCAAGTTGAGTAATCAAATAAAAAATTGATTTCAATCACGAAGAAATTATTTTATGAAAATAAAAGAAATTGGCATCTTAAATTGTTTGAAACTTTATGGGATGATAGAACTATTGTTAAGGTAATAACCGGTTATTTGCCTTTCATGTTAGCATATGGATTTGAGACCACCTTTTCAATAAAACTTTAGATTTATTTAGCTAGAACTAATTTATAATATGTTGCTAAAGATAAAATTTTTATTGAACAAAGATTACATGATATAATATCTCTTGATGAATCAAAAGCAACAACATTATAGAAACTAGAAAGAGATAAATAAAAAGTGAAAAAGTTTTTTTATAAGAAAGTTTATAATAATAAGTTTAAAGTTGGTGATATAGTTTTATACTAGGACAAAGCTCATGAAGATCCTGGTAAACATCATAAATTTGATTTATTATGGCTTGGTATTTATTAAGTTGCAACTATACTTGGAAATAATGATTTTCATTCTAAATATTTTGATGGAAGTTGATTACGTTACTTAGTTAATAGCTATCATTTAAAATTGTTTCATAATTAACTTCCTTTCAATTTTATTTATTTTATTTTGCTTTCTTTTTGGTTTTGACTTCTTTCTATTTTTTTTCTTATTTTATTTGTTGCTTGTTATTTGAATTTAATTTTGAAAAGATCAACAAGTGTTTCAAATGAACGAATTTTTTCACGTTATGAAGGAAGAATGCAAAGATGTTGCATTACAACTATAAGTATTAATTTATTTTATATATTATTCTTCATAGACTCATTTTTTATAAATTAATAATATATGTTGGGTTATAACTAGTTATTGAAGATATACTTTATTTTCAGATATTGTATTTGAGGTATTTGTGTTTGTTTGTGCATCTAGCCCTAACTTTCCTATTATATCATTCCCTTTATTTTTTTCATGCTTGTTGAACATTTCATCCCTTATTAAATTTCATTATAAAAGTGTTCACACATAAATACTTGAGAAATGATTTACTTGGAACACACTCTCAAGATTATGTTCTTACAATAGGTAATTTGATTGCTACTCAATTTTGTTATTCAAAGCTGATTACCAAGGTCGCTAGTGTTGTGCCTATTTTTCATACCCCCTCAATTTTTTAAAAATTAATATTCCTATCTATCATAGATATGACCTAGTCATTAAGTTTAAAACTATAATTTGAGGACTTAAGTCAATTAGTAGTAAATTGAGTTTGAATATTTTCATTTAATGATTTAGGTGATGATTTGTTTCTAAATTTTCATTTATATTAAAGTGGTTTCAAAAATCATAAATTGATGAATGAATAAAATATGCATATGTATTTATCATTTTAGAATGTTTATGATCAGTCATTATTTTTAGTTGATTGTTGACTAGATTACAGTTATTATTAAAATGTTTTTAGTTTGAAATGGGTAATACTTTCCATGGTTTTATCAAAATTAGATATATTATCTTACTGTCATGATAATATTCAATTATCTAGATTAATCCTCAAATTTGAGATTTATATGGATTTATCATAATAAATCTTTAAGATTAGTATGACATGAATAAGTTTGATTTTATAGTTTAGACAAATTACTTCCCTAAGGATATCAAGGTATCATAAGGGGTTTTATGTTCTAATCCTAAATGGTTCATTATTCTAAAGTTCCTAATTTAAATGTTATTTACCCTAAGTTTTTAAAGTGATATAACTAAACCTAGTTTAAAGACCCTAAATGGTCATTGGGGGGCTTATTCATTTCAAAGGTTATATGAATTAAGTTTATGATTTAATTGAACCACAAATATTATTATTTAATTTCAAATATTTATTTGAGAAAAACCTAGGTTATCATTTTAAGGCATAGATTTTATGTGGTTTGAATGCCAAATAGCAAGTTGGTGTTTTAACAGTCTAGTTGGCAATTTTTATGGCAAGCTAGTCAGTAGGTTGGGTAAATGTGAAGCATAGTGGATGCTTTAAGATCTTGGTGAGATATTAGATGGTTCAAAATAATTTAATGAATGGTGTACATGCCTTGGTTTATATAAATTAACTATGATTTTATCAAGCATATTAGTAAAGCTTAAAATTGATTACATCGTTAAGTAAGTTGGTGGTTTGCCAAGTAGTGACCCTGATTTAATGAGCTAATGACATGGGTGCATCTAGGCACAAGTAGTTATTTCTTGGGTCTTGATTACAAATATCATTTTTTTTCATTTGTTGGTCATTTTGTGAAGATTTCTTTTAGAAGAGTCACTCTGCCAGATTAGAGTTTGAGAGTTGCAGTTGGGAAATTGTAAGCAAAAAGTTGAAAAAAAGCTTATTCAAGTATGCCATGACTAGAAAATGAATAAAATTTTAAGATAAATGGTGGTAGTTTTCACTATGGTTGGTGAATATAATAAATATAGTGTTTTGATTATATATGGTTTGATAAGTTTTGATATTTTAATGCATGCATACGTTTTAGAATTGTTGTTGATAAAGAAGTCAAAAAATCTTGGAGTTTAGTGGTTTTCAAATCATTTCTTTGCATGAAATATCAATGATAAATGATTTTAGCTTGATGTTATCTATTCATCTTGATCACTGAGGTTATAACTAGGAAATATTATGATGGTCAATTTAATATGGTATTCTAAAAATGAATGTGAAGGTTTCTTGCATATATGTTATTTAGGTTTTAGGGTTTTAGTTTTATTTGATTATTTGTGACGCTAGTAATTTTTGTTCATACCAGTATATATTTTGAAACTATTAGTTTTGTAAATGCTTGAGATTTTTAAGGAGAAGTTTTACATGGTCATTTTATAGAAGTTTAGTATGTTTGAACTGTGTCTGAAGATGATTTGGAAGATATGATATGAACATATAGTGTTCTATTTTGAGTTTTGTATTGGTTGAATAGAATATAATGATGTTTTTTGAAATAAACCAATTTATATTTTGAAGCATTATTTCATTGATATTAGGGTTTTGTACAAATATGTATTTTGCATATTCATAAAAATATTATATGGATGGGTTTGATGTATTTCTAGATTACTATGGATAATTTATTTGAAAACATTTCAGTATATATGTTATGGGTATTTATTTTGAAGATGTTGAAATTATTGATAGTTTTGAGAAGCTTTGATAAGTTGTTTCAATTTCAACATAATGATTTGAAAGAAATATAATTATGTCAAATGTATTTTTTGTGTGAACATTTTCTATTGAAATTTATTTAGAAGAATGTATGTGAATTACAATTTTGGGAATTATAAATGTGTTGTATATGTGTAAGATGATATTCAAATAGTAATAACAATGATAGGAAAATTTTAGCATAATATATTAATGAGAAATCATTAAGGTTTTTGAGTTAGAATTTTCTTATGCAGTAACAATGTTGATAGTTTTAGAAAGTTGTTATAAGTTGATTCTTAGTTTTTAATTATGACTTGGAAAGGATATGATATTGTCAAAATTTATATTTGTGAAAGATTTTTGATAGTTTTATATTCTTCGCAATATGAAAAAACATGCAATTTATAATGACATAAATAGGACTTTTGTAAAAATATTTCTTTCAATTATTTTGAATTGGTTCAGTTTAAAAATGACATATATTTTAAGATGACATTCAGACATTGAGAGAAAAACTCAATAAAATATTATAAAATATGTTGAAAATAAAATTATGGAATATAATTTTATTTTTAGAGTTTTAGCTGGAATATTATAATGATATTTGACACAATTAGAAGTTTTCATATGAATAATTCAGTTCAGTTAGTAGAATTAGTTGAATGATCATTTATTGATAGTGGAAATTTTATAAGTGATTGAGATTTTAATATTTGGAAATTAAATGATTATATAGTTTCATATTTGATATATTCATGTTATTTTTCAGTCATATAATAATCATCTTTTGAATATATTTCAAATTGGATATAAGATGTCAGGCTGGGACCAACTAGGTTCAAGTAGAGATAATAATAATAGAGTTGGAGAAGGAATCATAATTTAGACAATATCAATTAAGAAGCATCCAATAGACAATTTCTAAGATGAGGTTTCAACGCTAGAAGATTTGGACCTAGGTATGCTAGTATGGGAGCTAGAATGTCAATCCATTTTGATGCTACCGACCTTAAATTCTAGAATGTCTTGAATAATTTAACCTTTAATCTTGAAAACCATAGGGGTAACAGAGGATTTTGTGGCCATATATCTGAAACTAGATCTTAATATCATAGTAGTTCTTCCCATCAAATCTAGAATATTCCAAAGTAGTTACATATTCAATCACCTACACTAGAAATAATCTACCATGTTAATGAATCAACTCAGCTAGAAACTAAAATAGCCCATGCTAAAATATTTCTCAATCTTGTCTTACCTTCTTGTTTTGATGAACCCAGACCATCTCAAAAAGATCTTATTATAGGGTACAATAAGTTAAGTTTGAAAGAGCCTATTAATGGGTGCATGAATCTAAGTTTAGAAAAACCATCACTCATCATTCATCCAATCTCTTCCAAGAAATGCTCAATCATTCAAGATGAATCAGATACTTCAACTAAGATCAGAGTTATGAAGTAGGTTAAGTTAGATATTGATGATGTTACAAGAGACTCTGGAACTAAGTTAGTTTAGTTTCCAGTAGTTGCAATGGAATACAATGAATGTTTGAATGAATAAGGAAAATCAGTGATTGAAGTCCTATTTGATTTTGATGACTTTTGTTTATCAGAAAGATAAACTTTCCATTTAAATTTAAACTTTTATGTTGGCAAAACTTAAGTAATTTTAGATTTTGATACTTTGATTTTGATATTTTAAAGGTACAATATACTTTTAAATTTTATATATAATATTCTTAAGTAATTTTGATAGTGTGCATTATGGAGTTAATATAGATAAGGATACCATTAAACTTTGATTTATCTAATTATTTATTGAAATATGTATTTATTATTATTATTATTAATTTATTAGGGGTCCCCACCCATTAGGAAATATGTTTTCTATATTCAAATATTTGATTCTTTAAGAGTTTTAAGTCTTAAATAAACCTTAACTAATAACTATCTATATTAGTTGACTTTTTAAAGTCAATTAGTTAACAAGTAACTAGCTAAAGGTTAGTTATAAATTCTTTCAACCAAATTTCAAGTATAAAATGAGATTAATAATTTATTTGAAGAAGAGGAAAAACACGTGTATTAAAGATTTATACATTGTAAAGTCAATAATTTATCTCTCTCTTCTATACAACTTTTCTGAGATAACGTGACTTTTACAGATAAACTAATGATACTTTCTCTAATGATTGACCATTTTACTTAGGCAATGGAGGTATATCCATTTTTATATTATCATTTATAACATATTATCTAAAGTTTTCCAAGTTTAACATCTTTTGATGATTGCTTCTCATAGTCCTATGTACATAATCTTATAATTCAACTCGAATAATGATGAAAACATCACTATTTGTGACACTTCATCAATATAGTTGATTGTAAAAGTTATATTTTTAAGATATTTTATAAAGATGTTGGTTTCTAAAATAAAATTGATCTATTTTGTTAAACTGACTCTCCATTAAGACACATGTTTTTTCTAAATTGTACTTTATTTTGACTTTGACTTTAATTTAGTTTAATTTGATTTAGTTAATCTTTAATTAATCTGATTTATTTTCTATTTTATCTAGTCTTTAGCATGCTTTACTTTTGATTTTGCATTTAAATTAATGTTTATTCCTATTTTTATTTTAAAATTAAGTTTGTTAGATTAGATTTCTTTCTTTAATAGTTTAGATTTTATATTTAGTTAGTTTTAGATTTCTTAATTTAGTTAGGTTTTAGTTTAGTTTGTTTATAGTTTAATTTAGATTTAATACTTTTCTTTTTCTTAATTAGTTTGTTATCTTTTAGTTTGCTAGTTGTTGTTTTCTTTTATCTTGATTTGTTTAGTTTTGCTTGGTTGATTAATTTTTACAAGATCTATTCATCTTTGGTTTATCTTAAGTTTATATTATCTTGATACATCTAGTTTATGGTCTTTATGTTATTCATAAGTTATTATAGAAGCAAGATATTACTTTGAGAAAATATTATATTATTGAATTAGATTTATTTTCTTCAATAGATTGTCTTGTTCATAGGCCTTCTCTATCAGATAGGATAAATTACACATTCATATCTGAATTGATTCATTATTTGATAAATAAATTTATGAAATTATAATAGAATATGTTATATTTAATATCTCATTTGTTATTTCCCATAACATTTAAAAAACCTCTCACATCTTTAGGATTGTAATTAAACCTTTAGAAACTTACTATTAGATTGGTATGATTCCAACTTAACCTTTGAAATAAGTGAAAGTGTTGATTAGTTGATGAAACAATTTTCATTGTCAACACAGTTCATATGATAGACATTAAAGGTTCTAAAAATATTAATTAATAATTGATGGCATTATAGTTCATCACAAATCCATCAAAAGATTGTCAAAGTAATATGGTAGACCCGTTTATCATTTTCATAGGCTTACAAGACATGATATAGATACATGATTATAATTACAATAGAATTTGAATAAGTTTAAGGCTCTGGGCACTATTTATATTACATAACCTCCACCTCCACCAATACAAACACCATGATAGAATATTCACCAACATAGATATTCATGGAATGATCCCATGACTATTCAAGTTTTCATCCAAGACTAATACATCCATCATGTTGATATATATGAGGATTCAATTCCTAACACTTGTATATTGGCATTCTTACAACATATAGGATATTAGGAGAGTGAGTTATATCATGTTATACATTTTTAGGGTTCTTTATGACATATCACACTACCAGTTGGATGTGGGCCACATGTGGCCAAAACATTATTCTTAATCATGAACACAAACACTCATATATAGGTCACCCTTGGTTGTACATGGTTACAAGCAATAGATGCCATAGTTTATCACATAAATACATGCTTAAATTTCAATCATGAGGGACACACCATTCAAATTTTACATGATGGATTAGATAACAATCACATATTTCATACAAACACCCCATATTCTAATGTGGTTTACCCTGGGATTGCACATGAGTATTCTTACATAGTAGAGTAACATGCTATTCAGATGCACAGATCTAGACTAATGCCAAGGGTAAGGCTACACTTATATAGATAACATGGTATGATGATCAAATTGATAATGATTTATTTAAGTTTGGATAGATTAAATATATGACATTGGATGACCTCCCATAAGATCTACCATTTTATTATCCACATCCCATGTATGTGCTCTTAGGTCTATAGAGACATTACACTTCATTTGTACATTATCTCATTTATTTCTAGCATGTACTTATACATAGTGTCATTTATTCTTATTTCTTATATATAGTTTAATTTTCATGTTGCTAGTACATAACTTATATCCAAAAATTATAAAAACAATATAATATGTCAAAATAATAAAAACATTCAAATATTTTCTCAAAAAATACAAATTATTGATTGTTTGCATATCCATGTTTATATTTATTATACTTATTAGGTATTACATATGCTATCTATGTTATTATACTCAATTTTATCATACATACATGCTTCACTTGTTCTTGTTGAGTGTTTGTAGGTACTTATAGGACCTAGGTCCACCACATAAATCATGATTATCTAATATCTACCCACTAGGGACACATAAAAAAGTTCCTTATTTGATACATTCACCCATTTGGGGGCATCCTATACATAGTTCCAATTGCCAAGTTAAATCTTTATAAATTCTATATCATATATTTAGCATTATTTATATTTTGATATTGATGATCCTACACTACTCAATATTTTTTGGATGATTACTACTACTATAGAATTAATTTATGTACATCTTTTCTCTTATATAGACTTGTATGATATGTTCATGCATACTTTCAATTGTAACTTTACTAGTTTAAACTTGATTATATCTATATCCTTCTACATCTATTCGAATGAATTTGAATATGCCATTGTTCCATGACTCTATTCCACTTCGTTTCACTATATGTATGCTTTATACATGTGCCCATATCCTTTTGTGTGCCTTCTTGATTATGTATATGAACATTTGAATATGTCCCTCTATGTGGCCACATTCCAACCTAATGTTTGTTTGAATATGTGGACATTTGAACATGTCCTTGTATGTATTACTTTCTCATATTTAATGACATATGCCCATGTCCCTTGCATTGTGTCCCATTGGCATAATTTGCATGCCTCATGCATGTTGCATGTATGATTTCATGTATGCATCATGTCCATGACACTTTCTTTTAATTATTT
>JARHVA010003345.1:782500-897500 GCA_037957365.1 Torreya grandis | reverse complement strand
CTCAATCCTCACTCAAATAACTCAAACCAAAAATCATATTAGCTTCAATTATACTTGCATCAGTACTTAGATGGAGATAACTATCTCAAACTTGATCCCTCCTCAGAGCATTAATATGTAGACAACTCTCACCACAATGGAGTGTTGAGTATATCCAACCTACCCAACTAACACCACACATTTTTACTTGTCCAAAATTAAATTCCCTAATCACATGGAGTTCTAGCTTTTTCATTCAAAATCAGTCACAAGAGGTTATAAACAATCAATAAAAGTTTATCCACATAGGAATAAGCCTCAAAGACTCAAACAGAGGTGCTCTAAAATCTCAAAATGAATATTGTAAAGAGGACACTAGCACTATAAGTGAAAATTAGTGGCACAATGTTATTGTCTAGGGTAAGGTGTTATTATCTAGGAGGGTTTTTGACACGTGGATCCTATTTGTGACATTTAAACTAGCTCATGTACCTATTTTCAACCTCTATATCCTTCACCTTAAGTAATTTAGAACTAAGTATTCATTTGTCTCCTTCATTTTTATTATTATAAATATCAGTTTAGCTCTGTTCTTTCATAAATTAGTGGCTATATTTATTGCATATTTCATACCCTAATTTATTATACTCAGACCCTTTGACAACCTAAGGATTACATTCCATAACCCTAAAATGTTTTCACAAGGGTTATTATAATCCCACATCAATGTACTTACCTTCCTAAGCATACATTGGTGTATACTCAGACTGGATGATCTTATGTCTCTCTATTGGTAACTACATTAGGTTTATCTACAACTCAAACACCTATTTCAATCACAACATAGGGTTCAAATTTAGTTCTATTAATTCCCATGTCTTCTTTGAGTTAACTTTTAATTCCACTATCTATTTTAGTTTTAATTCTAGTTATGACTCCATTTATATCCACATCAGCTTCTACATCTACTTTATCATAGGTCAAATTATTTTAGCAGTGCCACATCAGTGCCTCCTAATTATACATATGTATTTGCATGGTTTAGTCGAGATGGAATTGTTAGTTCTAAATTTATTTAACATGTATATATATATATATATATATATATGTGTATATGTATGTATGTATGTATGTATGTATGTATGTATGTAAGTATGTATGCATGCATGCATGCATGTATGCATGTATGTATGTATGTATGTATATTATATTTATAATGAATAATTCTATTCTGAATGATCAATGTTGTACATGCATGTTTTACATGAGATAAACATACAATGTTATTTTTGAACTTGTATTATTAGATTTTGCTTGAGCGATGAGGCATTCCCCATCACAAGCCTATTTATACTTGTAACTTCCTAGTCCCAAAGGGAGGATAATTTTGGCTTTTAAGATTAATATGAAATTATGAGAACTTTTTCTAATTTGGTCTTGATGTGAAAATGACAATTAACCTAATTATAAATACTTAATTATTTAAACCCATTTACATGTATAGGTAAAAATCCCATGGCTAATTAACTGTTGAATTTTTATTTTTATAAATTCATAAATCTAGATTGATGACATCATCATGACATCACATAAATAACTAAAATGATGTCAGCATCATGTCATCATATTTTATGAGTTATAAAGCTCTCATAAAATATCAAACAAATATTTGGATTTATGAGCCAAGCCTATTAATTGTAAATATTAATGGCATGTCCCTTCCCTAACATAACCATGGTTAAACTAAACCTAACCACACTTGTGGTATGGTTAGTTTAGAAGGCTATACATACAAGGCCTCACCCATTATTCAAAGAATCTTTTCTATTTAATGTTATTATGCATGAATTACTTCAAGGGAGCTTTTTTGTGTAATGTTATAATGTTTAATTATTGAGAGACAAAGAATTCTTGTAAAGTTATGGTACAAAATTATTGATATATTGCTACATATTGACAAAGCCAAGCCAAATATTTCTATGGTGACAAGGAAAAATGATTCCAGGAGCACCATTGTCAAATACTCTTTGAGCGCATGACTAATCACATTCCTCCATGTTAAACATGCAACTCTTGCTCACAAGTAAGGTAAATAATAATTCTTTTTGTCTTCCATTGTTAGTTACTTGCATTGTTATCATATTCCTTGAGTGTATAGGGTTGAGGTGATATATTTATTAGTGTGATTTTATTAGTATTTATCATACTAACACTTGACTAACTCCCCTCTTGGATTTCTATCTCACATAATGGCACACCCCATGGGATGACACACCCCACATGTATAATAAGAGCATATTTGGACCTCTTTAACACTAAGAAGCATTCATTTTAGACCTTGATTTCTTTTTTTTAATATAACTTTTATGTGTTTGCCTTTTGACTATGGAACTGTTAATTTGTTCCTATAAAATTGCAAATTCAGTAAGGAAAATTGTGAATACATTGAGCGAAACTACAAAATCATCTTGGAGAATCATGAAATTGCCTCTATTTGAACTTGACTCTGTGAAACTATGAATTAAACAAATAAAGTTGTAATATCATCAAGTCAAACTACAAATTCATCCTACAAGAAATAAGACCTTTCTTTTATTTTTTTAGTTAACTAAAAAATTGTTTAAAATTTATGAAATCATCTTTTTCATTTGTGAAATTATTATTTGTAGTTGTAAAATCATGTTTTTGAGTAGTGAAATAATCATTTTAAGTTGTAAAATTATTTGTTTGAGTTGTGAAATCATCAGTCTAACTACAAAATCACTAACAAAATATGAAATTGTAACTCTTTATTTTCTATTTTTTCTTCAAGTTTTTCCATAGTTGAAAAATTAGCAAGTTGAAGTATGAAATAATTGAGACAAGTTATGAAATTATTTAGGAACTATGAAATAGTTCACTGTAAGTCTGTGGTTTTTTTTGGTTTTCTATGTTTTTATGCCTAAATAGTTTTACAGTTCATAATTTACTGCATAACTGCAAAATCATTCTATAGAGCTAACTTTTATGTTTTCTTGAGATAACTTATAGGATTTCATCTTTATTTAAGCAAAAATTAATCCACTAACCTTGTTTGTATATAACTAAGCTAAGAAGAGGGAAGCTTAAGTGTTTTTTAATATTTTTTCCTTTTTTGAAAGTCAAAATTCACAACAAAGGTTAAAATTTATCCAAATTTGGTTAAGGTGCTTAAAAATCACTTAGAAATTTGTCTTTTAACATTTACAAGATTTTTACAAGTGTAAACAAAGCTAAGGGGCCAAAATTTCAAACACATTTCAAGTTTGTGCTATTAAAAAGAACTTACATTTTAGTTATAGCTCCTAAGGGATTTTTCAATTCTTGTTTATTCTTTAGATATTTTCAATTTTAATATATTAAACTCTTTAATTTTTGTAAATAGAGACTATAGCATGTATAATCTCCCCCCATCCCCTTTAGGGAACTCAAGTAACCAAAATCACTTGGTTTATTACCATTGTTTATTAAGTCTTATCAGAAAGAATGTCACTTATGCTCTACCTAAGATCTGAGTGATTTGGGTGATTCAGAAATAACCTCTAAAGTCTTTCCATTTTCATTTATTTATTTTCTTGAATTTATCTTGTGGGTGAGATTTCATCACCTCCTCACAAGTTATTTAGGGGTGCATTAACCTATCATTTCATGTTCCAACATTGTAGCAACTTTACTCCATAGTAGGGAATATAAATCAAGGCATGTGATATTGGGATTACCAGGGGGATAAGTGGCTAATCTCTTCAATCTTAATGAAAATTTAGGTCAGATCTTGTTAAATATCATAATCTATTAAGAAGTACATGGATGGAGTCACTATGTAAAGGAATAGACCCTTGCAAAGTAAACTAGATGTTATGAACCTAATTGATTTGATTGTTCCCTTGTGTTAGACACACTTGGGACCATCTAGTATGATCAAAACTTATATAATTTTAGTCAAACCTCACTTTCCATATAATTTATTACCAAATGTTGAGTGCTCCTTACCTTAAATTTGTGTCACATACCAGTTATTGAGAGATAGAGGGGGCATAAAAACTCTCCCTACACGTGTTCTTTAGTTTTTGGATAAAAACTTAATTCATCACAAACATTGGTATATCAATGGAATTTTTGGTATAAGCTACACATACCTATGTTATATTTAGAGATAAGATGATCCATTTGTGTTATTTCTATTTTATTTGATTTACTTGTGTGTTTTGAGACTTTAAAATGTTTGTTTATGCAAACTGAGTGATACAAATAACATGTTTTCATTACACCTTAGCCCAATAGGTGTTATTATGTCCATTTGGTGTTACACTTTTTCCTTAGATTTTTTATCCCAAAACATTTGTGTGTGTCAATTATTTAAATGGGGCATCATTATGCTGACTGTTTTGTCCCAATTATTTTCCTTGTATTTTTGAATCCAAAACCATTGTCATACCTTTTTATTAAAGGATCATCATTACATTTCTCATGTTATTCCAAAAACATTGTCTTATTTTAAATCATGTTCCAAACTATGTGTACATTTGGTCTAGAATGGTGTCGTTATGTTGTCCATTTGGGTTTAGGATGTTCTCCATTTGAAAAATCCAAGTCTTTTAAACCATGTTTAGAATTTGTCTTGTGAATTCTAGATTCAAAATTGATTGATCTACACCTTGGTATTAGTTAATTTTGGTTCAGGTGTTTACCTCTTACCTTTGTATTGTGTAACTTGGGCTTATTCCTTGCTTGCTTCAAAGACCCTTTTGACTAGATCTAGAAAGTGGTTTATTTCCATTTACCTCAAGTCTATTTTTTGACTTAAACTAAGGTTTAAATTCACTTTTTAAGTACAACTCTAAGTGTATTTAGTTTACCTTTGAGCCTTTCTTATCACTTGGGATTGAATTCTTTACTTATCACTCTTATTTTAATTACTTGAGATTGAATTTACCAATTATTTTTAGGCATGTGCCTAGATTGAATGATTTTATACCAAGGTCAAATTTATTTTTAAAATATATGTATTGAGAATGATTCAAAGTTTTTTGAACTATTTGCCTTAGAGTTAGATTAATTGCAAGTTTTACCCTCGACCTAGTTTATTTCAAAGTGTAGATTTGTGTTATTTTACCAAAGTCCTAGCACCTTTTTAATTTTATACCTAGATTAGATTTGTTTGTAACACTTTATCAAGAAAAAGATTCAAATTTACCTTTCATTTGATCACTTGTGTGAGATACCTTAGAGTATTGAAGATATTTGAGACCAAATTTTTTGTTGATACTTTTCAGGAATAGGTTCATTTTAGGCCAATTTTGATCCATTTGCAACAATATAGTGAGTTTTCCATCTAGACCAAGTTTTAAGACATTTTCAAGCATCTAAAAATCTTTTTAGACCATGTTTCAAGTGTTTTGTGAACTTTAGACCTTTTCTTCATGAGACCTAGTCATAGATCCAAACATGCCTCTATCGAATTTATTTTCAAGTGCCTAAATCATTTTTATTTTTAAAACTAATTTCACTTTGCCTAGACCAATGCCAAGTTCTATGGACCATGTCCAAGACCATTTTTGTAGACCAAGACCCCTCTATTTGGGCTAATCACCAAACCCAACCATACTAATTATCATATGCTAAGACTGCCCTTCTTTGGGCCAATTAAAGTACTAAGTTTATCCTTTCAATGATAACAATACCCAATCCCCTACCTATGCCACTAACCCTCCATTATCCTACACTAACAACCAAGCTCCACAAAACCTAAAGATTACCGTTTCAGTCCCTTGTCCTTTGGCCTACATCAGAAACCAAGATTTATAATGCCCATTCATTACCATTCTATTTCCTCTTCCTTTAGCTTGCATCAACAACTAAGATTCACAATACCCTTTCATTACCATTACATAACCTCACTTTGACAAGATAGTTTTGGTTGAGCCACCCCTTAATGATTATAACCACCTTTGGGAAAATAATTATCTCAACCATTTCCCTATTTTTAAGGAGCCTCACTTTGATAATCTAGTCTTTGTGAAGTTACTTATGCCTATTGACCATTTCCCTTTTGTTGAGAAGGATCACTTTGATAATAAAGTTATGGAATCCTCCTTACTTGAACCTATTTTTGAAGAGATAATTATTCAACCCTAGGCCATTAATCATCCAATACCAATCATTCAACATAAAATATTTTCTACCACACCAAATAAAGATTCAACATTAAATTTACATTTTATTTTTGAACTGATATCATATTTAGCATCAAAAGTTGAACCAATGTCGGTTTGAACATCATATTCAGCATCCTTTAAGTGAGGTTCAGATTTAGACTCAATATACATATGTGAATGTTATGACATTGGTTATACATGCCTTTGAGATCTATTTTAATACATTTGTAATCCTTCCAAGGTTTTTGAGGATGATTACTTTAGCATCAACACAAGTTTTCCTAGTATATTCTATGAGGATTGTGTTGCCTCTTCCCATTTCATTATCATTCCACTCATTATTAGTATCAACCAACATATCCATTATATTGACATTACACCTCTCACATGTGTTGATTAGGACCGACATAGTCACACCTTGTTAAACTACATCCATGGTGACATATCAGTTGTAGAATATTAAGGAGACTAAGACCACAATCATGATGAATAAGAATAATCTATTAGTGAATCCTTTTTGGAGGTGCTAGAGGGAAGTCAAAGTCCAAACTCAACATCTTCTATTGAAACCTTGTTTGAGGTGTTACAAGATAATCAATCTCAAAAGTCAACATTCCTTAGTGAAACCTTTTAGGAGGCATTATGAGATAATCAAGACAAATTTATTGGTGAAAACCTCTTCGAGGTGCCAATAACTAGGCACAATAGTTCTTCAATGATTGATGAAGACATTATTAAATATAACATAAATTAAAACCTCCAATTTACAACATAATTAGATGGCATCATCTCTCAAGTCCAAATTTTAAAAAAATATGGTGGTCCTATTGATAACATATTAAAAATTATTTGGCCCTACCATAATAAAAATTATGTCAAATCTAGAATCAACAACATTATGTGTGCCTAAAAATACTGATATTCATTTGTTACCTAGCCATTATACATTCCATTATGATCCATTTTTCCATTCCCAAATCAAACCTTTTATCCATTGTCTATCTATATTTACCATCCCTGGCCATAATTTCCTTTAAAAAGGATATGAAGACATCTTATCTCAAAGTTTGGAGGAAACAAAATCAACAACCAAAGAAGATCAAAACAACATTATTAGAGTCTAACTCAATAGTAAGTTATTGAGATAAAATCTATTTAGAAGAGGTGTGGGATAACAATTTAAATAATTGATTATTATGGTCGTATCATATGTTGATCAGGATTTTCATCTCCACCTAAATAATAATAGAAGAACCATACTAGAACCATACCTTTACAATACATTGACTTTCCATTTGTCTTGCCTTTCCCTATGCTTCACCTTACCATCCTTTCTTAATTTTCCATAAATTTGAACTATAGTGACTTGAGGTCCATTTGGACTATGTGGGTAATGCTAAATTTACATTGAGGTCATCTCGAACACCCCTTTTCCAATGTGTTTCTATCTAATTTTTTTCTTTTTCTATGTGTGTAGAGTAGAAATTAGTTATGAAGGATGTGTAGAAAACCCTATTAAAATGTGCACATTGAATCCATATGATTATAAATAACTCTT
This sequence comes from Torreya grandis, assembly GCA_037957365.1. Classification (NCBI taxonomy): domain Eukaryota; kingdom Viridiplantae; phylum Streptophyta; class Pinopsida; order Cupressales; family Taxaceae; genus Torreya; species Torreya grandis. Next base: position 889,790 of record JARHVA010003345.1, on the reverse strand, counting down.
CTTTGGGTAGGTAATAATACATGTAAATAATAAAACACTACCACATACTTATTTTTTAGACAAAGAGATGGGTGGATTTCCTAGCATAAGCTAGATCCTAGAAGCAAAAGCTTTCTAGGAGGTTATCAATCCACCTACTTTTAACACTTAAGTTTGAAAGATAAAAAAGAAGGAAACATGTATTTAAACTATCAAACTAAAATTACATACAAAAAATAACCTAAATTTAATTAATTAAAACTAAATGCTTTGCTAAAATGATTAATTTAAAGCAAATAGTCTGAATAATTAAAATTGCTAAAAATTAGCTAAAAGCAAAGTTTTGGTTCTTGGTTTGGTGAAATGGAAAAGGTGAAAAGAGTGATGTGGTTGGGTTTGGAAAATGGTTTATATGGAAAAGGTTTAATGGGTGAAGGTTTGAAAAGACAAGGCAATAAATGATTAAGGTGGCAAAGGGGTAAGGGGATAAAGAGAGTGAAGATGGTGAAGACAAAAATGGGAGAAGAGGTAAACAGATAAAGGGGAAAGGAAAATGAAGAGGTTAAGGGGAATGGATATGGAGTCCAGTTGAATAATAATTCCAAAGGGTGTGTTTGGAAGTCAAGAAATAATATTCCAAGAGGGATAAGAAATTAAATTTCAATAAATAAAACCAAGGTTACCTTCCAAGCTTGAAGAAGAATGTTGATGAAGATGTTGGTGTTGGTGTTAATGTTGTTGAAGTAATTTTGGTAGAACTTAGGAAAAAAAATTATTCTTTAGATCCTATCTCCAAGATGGTGATGTTCTCCCTCAAAATGATGACCTCCTTAAAAAACCTGGAACAAAAATGTTAACAATAAAAGGCTAACTTCCAACCTAACTTTGGGTGAAGGAAAGGGGGGTATTTATAACATTTTTGTGTGAAGAAACATGACAAAATAGAGGAATATTGAATCATTTAAAATTTATCCAATTGGTGCATGTTTTAGTTAAGGTGACGTTGGTGGCGATTCCCATGCGGGTTGGAAAAGATTCTACTTTATACATGAATCCAAGTTTGAATGGAAAGCATGCACATGGGTTTGAATAAGACTAAAGACTTTTTACCACCCTTATTTGTCTTTATCCAAATATGGCACCATTTTCCATGTGGCAGGATGAAAATTCCAAGGTGAGGTTGGTGGGGATTTCAATGTGGGTTGGAAAGTCTCCCATTTGGGTTGGTAAGCCTCCATTTGCGTTAAAAAATCAAGGATGGGTGCCCTTTGTCTTTCCCAAATTCTTAAAGAGGTAGCTATATATTTTAAAGTCTAATTTCATGTGTGAAGACAAAAATACATGTTGAATAATGGCCCTTTAAGGGTAAATTCACCACATTTCAAGGGGGATCCCTTATGATGCTTAAATGAGGTCATCAAGCACTTTGGGAAGGGTCTCGAGTGGGGTATGATGTCCCACATCAAGCCATATAACTTATAAGCCACATCACTTTCCATATCACCTCCCATGTCACTTAACATGTCACATGTCATGTCACTTTCCATGTCACATGCCATTTCACTTACCATGTCATCATGAATAGTGACTATGGGTCCCATAGTGAATAGTGAAGGTGAATGGTACTTTCAAATAGTTATTTTGAATGATATTTGTGACTAGGAAAATAGTAATTTGGTTCATTGAGAGCGGTTTTGGTAAGGTTTAAGAATTTTTAGGGGATCTTGAGGCATTTAGGCATTGAAAAATGTAAGTGTATAGTTTTCTAGTGTCTATATTTTGCCCCTTTTATTATGCAACCTTGAATTGACAAGCTATTAAAAAAACTAATCACTTGGTCAAAGGTCAGGGTACCTTGAGTATGGGAGGAGGTGTTACCCCTCAAACTAAAATTTGTTGAGTAAAGGTCTACTAGGGTGTAGGTTTGATAAGCAGTTAATGGGGAGGCACTAGGTGGTACCATAAGGTAGTTGGGTATGTGAAATACCAATGGGTTCACAAAATATGACTAAGTGCAGTAGTCAAGATTATGAAGAGACTAAAGGTGCCAATGTTGATAATAAAGGTCAAGTTCTAAGATAAAGACAAGGTTATCAGTCTCCAACATTAGTCATAGTTGATTGGGTTAGTCTTATCAAGGTTCCTTGATAGGGTCGGTGTTGACTCAAGTATCCAGGGTAGGAAGTTCTCCTAAGAAAAAAAATGTTCTAGTTTTGCATGAGGTGGTGAAAATATTTAAAAGTTCAACATGGCAAGGTTTGTTTCTATGATCAAAAGTTATTAAAAAAATCACCAATGTTTTGGTTTAAAAACAACTGAAATCAAGGTGGACATGGTGAAAGCATGGGTGGATTAGGTATGGGTTGGAAGGGGATGGGCAAGCTAACTTCAGATGCACACAGTAAGTAGACATTGTCTACATAGTTTCATGGATAGGGATCCAAAAATAATGTTAGGATAAATGTAGTTATTTTAAGGCAAAGGGTGTTGGTTATCTTGGTTGTCCCAATTGGATATTATATAGGTAGGTCTAAGTGAAGGATGTTGGAAAAAGTGAAGCACCAAAGGGTGGAAAAGATGGCTATCAAATAGTTTCTAATGGGTGTGGTAGAAATAGTGGTTGAGGTGATCTAGGATCTAATTAGATGATTGTGTTAACTATGTAAAAGGAATATATAGCCATGGATAAGTAGGTTAAATCCTAAAGTTTCTACCACCATCATAAAGAAAAGGAAAGGTAGAAATATGTGGTACCAAGATTTAGAAAATCTGGAACTACTTGAATTTCCATTGTGATTAGACAAGTTCTTTCATCACCATCCAAATAAGTCAAAATTATGCACATTCCAAAACAATGTCATTAATAGTCTATGTAAGGTTATTATTCAATGTTTTTGGGAATAAAAGTAGTAGAGTGGGTAAATAAGAAGTGGTAAATATTTAAACCCTTGAGTCAATGGAGCCCCAAAATAAGTAAGCATTAAGTTTTTAAGGGAATACAGAGAAAGACATTGAGGGGTTTTGGAATATGGAGTGAGGTGAATAATAATAAAATTAATTAATTAAGGGAGTAGGTTTTACATTTCATGCATTAAAGTAAGAGTTATTTCAAGGCATAAAAAGACGTAGTCTGAAAGGGAGAATCAAGGGAAATTATTGGTTAGAAGTTTGGGGTATGTGAGAGGGTGTAACTATCATCCCCACATGGGTATCTCAAATCTTCCATTTGAATGTGGTTTTAGTTTTGATTCTAACATCTTCAAATGTTGGAGTAAAAGGGGTTTAAAATAGGTAAGATGAGAAGAGGTGGGAATTTTCATCTCGATGGTTGAATGATGCTCAAGTTTGCTAGTTGGTCGTATAAGCCCATGGTCCTAACCAATTGTGTTATAGAGCTATAAGATTGGTATGTATCTCATAGTAATCCAAAATTGAGTGGAAGACCTTGGAGGTGATGTCATGTTCAAAATGGGTAGAGGGTTGAAAAGGAAAAAGGTGATAGGGAGGGTGAAGGGAGTAGTTGGAGAGGGACAAAAAATAGAGTCTGAGTGCAACATATAGAGGCATTAAAGGAAGAAAAGGAATCTCATAAAGTAATGAACCTAACCAAATTTCATTCATTAAGGAAAGGGTGTGGAGGATACAAGAAATCATACAAGGAGATGTATGTAGAAGTAGTAAAACTAGTGACCACACTCTAAAGAGGTGGAGGTGAAATTGGAGAACATGAGAGAGATCAAACAAGGGATGAGGTAAAGGTGGACCACGAGATGGATGAAGAGAAAAAAATGGGGTCACAGATAAAGACAAAGGTGGTTAAGGATGGAAGAAGCCATGCATGGTCATATAGGTCAGGAAGAGCAAGGAAGGGCATCAAGGGAGATGAAAAAATGAAATGAAATAGAGAAAAGAGAAGAAAATAAAAGGTAAAATATTGGAGGTGAGAGATGCACTAAAGAATGATAAATTGGAGAATTAAAAAGGATATGGAGAGAAGTGTAATAATCATGAAGGGTAAGGGGAGAATGAGGGATATGGGTGGCCAAGGAAAGGTTTGAAAACAAGTCTAAAGAAGACAAAAGAGAAAATAGTTTGGTGATGAAAATGAAAAATAAGGAAATAAATGGAAGAAAAGGAAACATGAGGGAAAAGGGAGTGAAATGAGGATACAAAGAGGATGAGGGGAGATGGAAGAATTAGGTGGTATCTTGACCAAGTAAGCATGGGTGATGATATGCAAGGAGAGAAATAATGAAGCAAAGCAGATGGTGGTTTCGGAGATGAGAATGGGATGGAAAATGGGAAAGGGGTGAAGAATGAGGGGAAGCAAAGGATGGGTAGACAAGAAGGTGAAAATAGAAGGTAGGTGTTAATTATCTTGTTATAAGAGATTGACAAGCTGAAGGGGTGGTTAGAAGAGATTGACAAGTTAAAAAAATGGTGAGTTGGTGAAGAAATAGGGGGACACAATGAAAGGGAGTGAGATGAAACTAAGGGATGAAGATCTGAGATGATAAGAACAAAAAGGAATAATTGAAGTAGGGATACAAAGCATGGATACTCACATAGATGAAAAATATAAGTGAGTATCGAGATGAAAAGAGGAAAAGGGGAATGTAAAAAGGGCCATAGGCAAAAAGAGATAAGAAGAAAAGGGAAATTATGGAAGGCTTCTCAAAAGATAAATATCTAGGAAGAAACAAATTATGGAGGAAAAAGGGGATGATAAAAAGGATGAAAGGATGGAAAAAAAGAAAATAGGAAGAATGGAAAATGGGTATGATAGGAAGAGTGGAAAAATGGTAGAGAAAGGTAGTACACGTAAATAAAAAGTGTAGCAATAGAAGAAACATAAAGCTTTCAAGATGCACATTATGAAGTTGAATGGGTGAGGAAAAGAGAGTGATAAAGAGGGTATGACAAATAGACAAGGGGGAGGGGAGATGATGAGGATGAAGAAAGAAGTTGAAGGGGATAAAGGGCAAGGTTTGTAATAAGGTTAAAGAGAGGTAGAAAATGCAAAAGGTGGGTGGGGAAATGGGCTGTGAACAATGCACAAGGAAAGAGGACGAGGAGGCCAATGAAGTAGAGTAGGAGGTGGTTTTATGGGAGGTAAGGGGGGCCAATGGGGAATGTTGTCAACCCTTATGTTAAAAGAGATTGACAAGCTAGAAAAGTGATTAAAAGAGATTGACAAGCTGGAGGTAGGGAGATGGTTAGGAGATAGGTAGAGAAGTGGAGGAAGAGATTTTAGGTGAGAAGAGAAAATAAGGTAAAGGAAGTGGCTGAGCTGACCTCTATAAATTAGCACTAGCTGCATAGTACAAAAAGACCTCAGGTCAATGTAGTTATCCCAAAAATGAGGGAAAGACTTAAGAGGAAGTATTAGATGGTGTTAAAACATAAGGATGCTAAATAAAAATTCAAATCTTCCTTGATGTAAGATGCCCTAAGTAAAAGGGCATTGTTAGTGTAAAAAATGAGTGAGAAAAAAAAAGGGGATGGGAACTAGTTTTTAGTGGCTGAGATAATCCTAGAGCAGCACCTAAATATTCCATGGACATCAGGCCAATGTAGTTCAACAAGGATTGGGTGAGTGGTTGTAAAATTGGCTTCCCCAATTTGATGGACCACTTGGGCTAGTTTGGGCTGAGGGAGAAGGTTTGGTAAAATAATAGTTTTGGGTTTTGGTGAAGGTGTAAGTGAAAGTGAATGGGGTAGGTTGGTAAATATTTACCATAATGATCCCATATTTAGTAGGATGGATGGGTAAGGTAGGCTAAATTAGAAGGGAACACAATGCTAAGTACTACAAATGATCTTTGATAGAGCTAATCCAAAGAAGAGGTGCCTTTATTAGGAGGTTACACCTTCTAAAATTATGTGAAGGTAGGAGTTTAGAGATATTATATACCATGACTAGCCAAGTTTTAGGAGGTGGGTGTCTATCCATATCTATTGATCTGAGCAACAATTTAGGCAACAATTCGGGTGATAGTTCCACCCCAATTGATGACAGAACTTTCGGGAGCCATAACTTTTGCACGATAGCTCCAATTGACTCACCATTTGAACCATTGGAAAGATAATAATGAGGATAACATCTTGAGATGTCATTGAGAATTTATAAATTAAGTTTGACCCCCAAAAACCCAATGGAAGTGCCCCAAATTTTAATTTTAGTAGTGCAGTCTAAAAATAGTAATTCCTCAAAATCTATATTGTTTTAAATCCTGGAAATTGAAACAATTAATCTTCCTCAAGATTGGTGACCTTAAACATGCTCCCCATGATTTCAAAATGTTTATAAATGAAGAGGTAACCTGAAATGTGAAGACATACATCTCTTCCTAGAGATAAGCATATATTTGTATTGCAATCTTGAGTAATACTACATCTCTTCTTAGAGAATTCATTGTTACTGTGTTATTTCTATGCTATTGAAATATTTATCAACCAAAACTTCTAATTTTTGGATCATCTATAGATTTTTTTGGCCAAGGTTCATGACCACATGAGCTAAGTTTTAAGGGTAGTAATGAAGTGATGACCTGTAAAAAATTTCTTTGATGGTCAAGTAGATTTGAAAAGCAAGGAAGTTATCAATGTGGTGAGCAACAAAGGATGGACCTTACTTAACCCAATAGCTGCATGGGTAGGCTAGATAAATGGTGGCCATATCTACATCCTATGCCTCAGTTTCTTGGAACCATAGATATGGGGTCCCATTTAGAGGAGGCCCTGGTATCAAGGAGCTATGTAGTCTAGGATATTAGTGATACAATTAGATCAAATAGTCATTCCCTTATTATGGGTGGAATCTCATCTAGTATAAATTAAAATATTGCCATGGTTGAGCAGACACTACCAATGGTTAGGGTCTAATGCTTAGATCTTGTGGCAATGGGCTAGTAGGAATATGAGGGTAATGTGTTGGATATTTTGGTCAAATATTATTATGCATGAGGTTGTGTGGATACTTATGAATGTTATGGTTATGGTTATGATTGGTATGGTTATGGTTGTTATAATCTTGCTTAATGTAAAATAAATGACCATTGTTGTTGCAATGTTGGATGGTACTATTCATAGTGAAAACATCAACCATGCACACTAAGATAAGAATAGGTCCTGATGCTTTTTTTATGACAAGGATTAAAAATAGGCCCAAATTAAGATTAGATTAATGAATAAAAGCCCTTAAAATGATACACATGAGTGGTCATTAGTTTTATAAAAAAAGGTTCCATGATCACAAGGTGTCAAGTAAGCTCTAAATCCCTTGATTTATAGATAGTCAAAAGGGCAGATGAGTGATAGGTCATGTAAAGGGTAATGGGTGATATGTATGATAACCTCATGTGAATTATTTTTCCCCTTCTATAAGTCACCTAAGAATGGTATTTAGATAATTCCATGTCATATTCTCGATGTAGGCTAATCAATGTGAGAAGTCTACATGGGAAAGTTGATTGCATGTTCCAACTTATTATGTTACTTGAGAGCCAATTGCAGCTTTAGAATTGGTTTTGATAATGGGCCTTTTGATTTATTACTATATATTGGAACTAATTGATGTGGGAAGATTCAATGAAATTTCTCTACTTTTGAAAAAGTTAACTCAGCCATCCTTTCAAGGATTGGTCTAAGCTTATTGGCTTTATTTTAATGATATTGATAGTTGTCCTTCAAGGGAGAAGTCTACCTTACACGTGGTAATTTTTGTTTTTGTTTTTTGGTAGTTGTCCTTCGAGGAAGTAGTTTAAAATTCTTAATATATTGACCTAATTAATTATTGTAAGATGAAATGTGTTTAAACATGGACTATTCTAATTAGGTTCAGAGGTTTACCTTTATGAGGACAAAACTTTACACAAGAAGGTTCATGATATGTGAAAGGGTGTAGTTTTGAGAGACAATGAGCATGGGATTCCATCTTGTTAGAGATGAAAAGTATCCATGAGAACCATGATATAGGTAGAGTTATGGTACTCATATTTAGGATTAGGCCATGACTATCATAGTTAATCACATGGTTCTATGTTGTAATCAATTGTACTCAAAAGGGGAGGAAGAAGGTGGGTGAAGGTGAAAATATCATAATCAAGGGAGGAGCTTAAGTAAAAATAAATAGGTGAGATTTATCCTTCTTTAACAAAAAAATGGATGCAGATGTGAAGCATTAAGAGGCTTAGGTTCTAGTTTGCCTTTGAGAGAGGACAAATGATAAGGTCCTGATCCATATTTGTGGGTGATGATGTAGGGTCCTAGCTAATTGAAAGCAAACTTGCGTTTTTTACTTGTTTCCATGTTTGTTTTCATTTGGGATGAGATATTTGATATTGAATTCCCATTGTTTGAGGTTATAATTATAAGCACATGTGATACTCTCTTGATAGATATGGAGTTGGGTGAGAGATGCTAAATGATGCTCGTCAAGTAGCTCAAGTTGAGATAAATGATGATGATAAAAATATTCTTCAAAAATGAGCTCCTTCAAATACTAAAGAGAAAGGGTTAGCAATAGTGGAGGTTCGAATGCTAGTATAATAAGCCCATAACGCGAATGGGATGTGTAAGTGCCAATCCTGACTTAAAGCACTAACAACTTTGGTTAATATTTTGGTAAGGGTTTTATTAGAGGCTTCCAATTATCCATTTGCTTGTGGTTGGTATGGTGAGGAAAAGCTTAAATCAATGCCAAATTCATCACATAAACCTTGAACTTGCTTATTCTTGAAGGATTTGCCATTATCGGTGATGATCTTATGAGGAACACCAAAGTAACAAATGATATGGTGGTTGAGAAAGTCAAAAATCTTTTCTTCTTTGGTAGAGATTAGAGGAATAGGTTCTAATAACTTGGTGAAGTATTTGGTGGCTATGATGATAGATCTATTTCACTCAAACAATGGGGGTTAATTTCCCTAATGAGATCGAGGCCCCATTAAGAGAAAAGCCAAAAGTCCTTAGATACTTGGTGGCTGTTGGCTAGCGCATGATGTAAATTAGAATGTTTCTAAAATTTAACTCACTTTTTTAAATAATCACAATAGTCTTGGTTGAGGGTGGGCCAATAGTAACCAAGGTAAAGGATATGTTTAATGATCGCTAGGTTGCTAAAGTGTCCCCCATAGATCCCATCATGTGTTTCTTTGATGGCATGAGAAGCTTCATGGCTACATAGGTAATGAAGAAGGAGACCATAAAAACCAAATTTTTAAAGGATTCCTCCTAGTATGGTATAACGAGAGGTACTCTAAATAAAAGTTCTTCTGGCATTCCTAGAGAGGTTGGGAGGAACAATGCCTAGGTTGAGGTAGTTAAAAGTTTGGTCATACCAAATGTCAGATGGGGATTCCTCTACATTAAAAATGGTAGGGAGGTCAGATTAGACATAAGAGGGTGTGGTAAAATGATGAACAATGATAAATATTTTGGAATTGGAAGACTGAGAAGGGATCTAAGAAGTAAGGTAGGGCATTGTATTTATAAACTTATTAGTAGATTAAGGCATGGATTGGACAAGGTAATGCTTGAATGATTTTAAGATTTTGTCAGCTAAAGTTTTATATTTTAGCAAGAAATCATTCTTACATTGATAAGACCCATTGACCTGTTTGACCATAAGGTGGGAATCACCAAAGACATGGATTGTCTTAATTCCCAAGCTTTGAGTAGTTCAAAAACCTATCACTAGGGCTTCATACTCAGCCATATTATTGGTGCATTCAAAGTCAAGTTTGATGGAGAGAGGAAGGGGTTCACCATTGAGAAGAATGAGAATAAATCTGCCACCCCCTCCTTGTTGGCATTTAGATCCACTGAAAAACATGGTCATTTGGTAGGTTATGTCATCTTCTTGAAAAAGAGTTATGATAGACTTGTCTAAAAAGGCAAGAGGGGGTGGTTAGTTATTTTCTAGAGGAGATTAATCCAATTGATTCACAACTACATAGCATTTAATTGACTTATATTAGAGGAATTCAAGGTCAAATTTAGCTAGGAGCATGAGCCACTTAGCCATACATTGATTTTGGTATGGGTTAGAGTGCATGTATTTAAGTGGGTCAATATTAGTGATGACATAGGTTTTATGGTTAAGAAGGTAGCGATAGATTTTGGTGGCCATGAAAGTTAATGCTAATAAAAGTTTCTTAGTATGTGTATATTAAGTTTTGTATTATACAAGAGTATGAATAATATAGCATATGGTTTGCTCTTTGTGTTGTTCATCTCTATGAACAACCATTGCCCCTAGGGAATGGTCAGTGGTAGAAATATATAGATAAAAGGGGTGGTCATACTTCAGAGGGGTGAGGATAGGTGATGATAAAAGTTACTATTTGAGTAAATCAAAGGCCTTTTTACAATCACTACTCCACTTGAAAGAGACATCCTTCTTCAAAAGGTGATGAAAAGTTGCCACCAGTCTGAAAGTTAGGAAATGAAATAGTGAATGGATTGAAGTCTTCCTTGAAGGTTTCAAAGTTTTTAAAGGTTGGTTAGAGGTGGCATGCCCAAAATTTATCTGACTTTATTAAGGTCTAATTCAATTTTATGAAGAAATATGATGAAGCCAAGAAGTTTTCCTGAAAATACCTAAAAAATGCATTTATTGGGATTTAGGTGAACATTAAAATAGATGATGCATTCAAATATGATCATAAGAATAGCCAAGTGGTTTTTTCAAAGTTTGGATTTCCTGAGAAGGTCATCCATAAAGTATTTTATGATCTTATGGATGATATCATGGAAAATATAAGTCATGGCACATTGGTAGATTACACCAGTGTTATTTAACTCAAAAGGCATGACTCTATAGCAAAAATTTATACAAGGGGTCATAAAGGCATTTTTATGTTGATGTTTAGGAGCAATCAAGATCTGATTATAACCCAAAAATCCATCCATGATAGATAACATCTCGTGGCTAGTCGTAAGATCAACAATTTAGTCAATGCTAGAGAGAGGGAAGTCATGAAATTTCACTCAAATGCATAAACCCCCATTGACTTTGGTGATAGGTATGATGTTTGAGACCTATTGGGGGTATTCAATGGGTTGAATTAAGTTTACAAATAAGAGATGTTGAAGCTCTTCTTTTATGAAAATGGCTATGTAAAATTACATGCATCAAAGCTTCTGTTTAATAGAAGCTAGCATCATGGTGAGTGACTATGTTATGGGTAGCAATGGTGGGGTCAATCTTAGGCATATCATTGTAAGACCAAGTGAAGGCTATGCTACGATCTTGGAGGAGAGAGGATAAATCTTGAAGTTCCTTGGTATTCAATGATTGGCCCATTTTGACAATGTGGGGGTCATCTAGAGTGCCTAAGTTGATATCGATGGTAGTTTCATTCAACATAGTCAGGGCCTCAATAGGAAGGGATTTGTGGAGAAAATACTTCCCTACACCTAGATGGGTAATAATACAATCATTATCTTGATGTTGGATGGTTTTGATGATGAGAGAATCATTCTCTATCATTTCAAGATGTATGAGTGGAAGGACCTTGGTTTGTCCACTATTTTCATAGATGAGAGGGCCCAAACTTACAATATTGATCAAAAATAAAGTTAGGATGGATGATATCAGGGTCTTTAGGTGGAGAAAGTGATTGGCTTGGCAAGGATGGGATATGTTCCTCTATGGTGGTAATGGGTTTGGGTGAATTGGTGGATTCTTGAGGTGGTTCGTACCCAAGGCCAAATGACTCATGAGGTTGCAATGTTTTGAAATGCGATAACTCATGAGGCCCTTATTCATAGTGATCAAGGCCAAATCCTTTCTAAGAACATCTATGAAGATACAACTTAGTGAACTCTAGTTTGCTAAGATAGGGAAATTTAGAGGTAAATGGTTGAATGGATGATGTAGTGGTAGGGGCTAGAAGTGGCTAATCAAATCCCCCATAAATGAAATTCATTTGATGGTTAGGGAGACCAATGGGGATGATGGTTCTAATGTTAGGGTCATAAATAGGGTCATGTCTGAGATTTCCATATTCTTGGGGTGTAAGGCATCTAAGGCTAAGATTCTATATTCCCTAAAATAAAGATGTTGGAATGTGGTTTTCACAGGGTATTCTACAAGAATCTAGGAAGAGGGGATAAATGAGCTTGTGGAAGATTCATCAATAGTAGGTGTGGAAATGCTATGGATTTTGGTTGGTGAGGTTTTGTTGTTACTAGATGGTTGTGAGGTGGATAAGGGAGGAAGAAGGTCATCTTAGGGATGATATGTCATATTTCAAGATGTAAAAGGACTATGGTTAGCTTGGATAGTCATAACTTGCCCATCATATTCAAACTTGACACATCGATGTAGGGTGGAAGGGACATAACTCATGGCATGAATCCAAGAGAATCTAAGTAAAATATTGTATTGAACCTCTCCTTCTACAACATAAAAGTGTTTGGGAATAATACGAGGTCCTACACAAATATGGAGGATAATTGTGGCTAAGGTGGTAGCCATAGTTCAGTGAAAGAATGAAGAACCATTGAGCTTTTAGACATGGTGTTTTCAAGTAACTGTAGCTAGTCATAATCATTGGAGGAGATAATATTGATGCTAGCTCCCCGATTGATCATCACCATTTTGATGCAGGTTTGATTGATATATGTCGTAATGAAGAGAGAGGGATTGAGATCCTTTGAATGAATAGAAGGTATTTTTGAATTTTTAAAGGTGACAAGGTTAGAAGTCTGAATGGTATCAATAAAAGTGGCTAGAGGCTAAGGATCACTAGGTTGGACCTCAAATGATTATAGAGCCTCTATGAGTACTTGATGATGATGGGGGAAGGTATATATTAACTCATACAAGCTCATTTTTATTGGAGTTTGGTGAAGTTGCCTGAGGATAGCTTTTTGGATGGATATTTCTTATGGGTTAGGGTATGGAGGATTATATGGAGACGCACCTAAGATAGACACCTTGGGTTTGTTTGGAGATGGATAAGTTTGGGTATTATTATCTTTGGAGTTTAGGAAGGGGTAAGTCCAAGGAATGGATGCCTCAATCTTCCCTTTATCCTTTTTTGGGCCCTAAATTAGGTAACCATGTGAGTATTGTGGATAAGGGGGTTATTAGGTTGGATGGTTTCTTTGATTCCTCCTCTTCACTTTTGGGTGAGACTCAAGGTTTAATGGGTTGAGTAAGTGGTTGGATTGGAAATGGGGATGAAGGAGGTTTGTTTGATAATAGATCATCATCTTTGTATAAGTTGTGAACCAACATTTGGAGAGCTTTATAGTTCTTGGTGTCATGTCCTGGTGCCCTATGATATGCACATATCAACTTATCATTAAACTAAGAGGGTTTGGTACATGAAGGGTCAAAAGGTTTGATGGGTGGTAAGCTCAAGGAAGAAGTTTACAATAACCACTGGAGGGTGGTCAAGTAAGATTCGGTTAAAGGTGGTAAAGATTTAGTGTTTTTTGTTTTGGGTGTTGAATTAGAAAGTTATGGGGACATGTGTTTTGTAATAGGGGTCTTAGGTAAAGTGGTATACTTGGTTGAAAATTTTGGTTTGGGTAAGGTGGTCAATGAGCTACAGGTAAATGATGGTAAGGTAGGTAACTTAGAGATTATTGGTGTAGTGGGGAAAGGTACCTTAGAGAGAAATTATGGTGTGACTAATAAAGACAGTGGGGTTTTGGTAAAAATGGTGGATTTTGTGTTTAAGGTAGAGGGATAGGGACCCAAAATGGAGGGCAAGGTTAAGGGAGGTAAAATATGGGGTTTTGGGCCCTTTGGTGATTTTACCTCTTTAGTTGTTTTAGTTGTTAGTTTTGGATGGGATTTTGTCACTTTAGTTATCTTGGTGGGTTTAGGTGTTTGAGGGTGAATCAATTTTGAAGGGGTTTTAGTTAGTTGTGTGGAGGTTTTAGTTGTTTTAGATGGGCTTGGTTGGTCTATCAAATAAGGGGTTAGAAGTTCCAATTTGGTTCCTTTACCTTTATCTTGAACTTTGATAGAAGGTTTTACAATTAGAGGTTGGGTAGATGGAGTCATCTTATCTTGTGAGATAGCTTCCAAAGAGGGGGTGGATGGTTCTAAGATAGGGGAGGTAGGTGTGGTATCCTCCAGTAGAGGTGTGGATATGGTTTCTTCCTTTGTTTAGGTATCCAAAGGAATAAAAGGTGATCTTTTTCCTCCCAATAGGGGAATGGGGAAAGAAGAGATTGACGTAACATTTTCTTCCTCAATGGGTTCACTAATAACCACATTAATATTATGTGCCTAATGAGATGGTTTAGGTTTATGTTCATGATGAGGGGTAGAAGGAGCATGATTAGGGAAAGGTTTGTGGAATATTTCGAGGGCTTGGTTTGGTGGTGCATTAGGATTTTCCAATGCGAGCTCCCCCTTGTCAATGAGGGATTAGACAAGGTATTTAAAGGTATTGCATTTATTGATGTCACATCTTATGAATCGGTGAAAATCACAATGGTCATTCTCATTATACCAATCGGGCATGGGGTGAGAAGTATCAAACTATTGGGGTGGTTTAATTGGTGTAAGTTGGATGATTTTGGATTTTAGTAACTTTTCCAAAATGGAAGGGTAAGGATCCCCAAGTGGAGTTAATGGCTTATGGTTACTCCAAGTTTGGTTCCTTTGGTTTTGGTTTGGATAGTTTAAGGGGTCAGAGGTTTGGTTACTTAGGTTTTAATTGTTGGTAGATGATGGAGGTGTGGCTTTGAGGACAATAGTGTTAGTGGTGGCTTTACCCTTAGAATTGGTATTGGTTGTGTTGGTTAGTTTGGAAGGAGAGGGCTCATTGGTTTTATAAGTTGGGTTTTTGTTCTTCAACTTTAATCTTCCCTCATCAATGACTTTATTCTCTAGTTTTTGAGGCATGGTTAAAGCTTCATCGAATATCTAGAAGCTTTGGACATGTAATGTGGATGAGATGTGTTATGCACATGCCCAGGAAAAGAGTTCTATAAGCTTAGGTTGAGGTAATTAAAAGGAAATTTGGTTGATTAGGCTCCTCTAATGAGCCATGAAATCGACAATAGATTCATCTTCAAATTGTTGAATGGAGTAGAGGTCGGTATTAGAAACTTTCTTGGATATATTGATTGAAAAGTGATCCAAAAATGTTTGGGCTAGTTTGACAAAGGAAAAGATGGAGTGTTTTAGGATGGCACTATACCTATCTAATGCTGGTCTAGATAAAGACATAGGAAAGGTATGAAGGAGGAGAGCATCACCATGGGAAATCAAGTAACATGTGTGCCTAAACACTCTTAAATGTTGTTGGGGGTCCTATTTACTTTGAAATTTAGATAATTTTGGTAATTCCCATTGTAGAGGATATGGTCAGAGAGGGATAGATGGATGGATGGGTTCATTGAAATTTGGTCATAAGAGATAAGGTTATGTGACCCCGATATGGATGAATCAAAGGTATTTATCTTCTCCATTATCATTGTGACCAAGTCTATTTGGGGTTGTTTGATTAGATAGGTATATGACACATTTTATTAGGGTTAGGTGACATGGGAATAACTAGTAGATGGTTGGGATGATGTTGTGTGTGTGTGTGTGAGGTCACATAAGGTTGGGTGGAAGGTGAAGGTATGTATACTTTTGTGTTATGAATATATTGATAATATGTCATGGGTATGTGTTGGAAGGTTGGGGTTATGAGGTTTATATGTGGCATCAAAGTGGTTAGTGGGTTAATTAGTTGATGGTGGGTAGTGACCAAAGTGTTTATAGGGGGAAGTGTTTGTGGTATGGAGAGCACTATATTTTAAGATTTAGTTGTGGTTGAGGTATTCATTTCTTTCAAAGTGATGATGGAAGTAGGAGTGGAGGATAATGCCATAGTAGGTGGGGTGTAGGTGATTAAGGGTAGGGTTGAACCCACTTGGGGTGTGATAGGAGGTGTTTGGTTGGGGGCTGGAAGGTTGGTTTGGGTTTTGGTGGATGCGATGTTGGAAGATATGTTGGTCAATAATGGTTTAGTTGAAGTGGTACCCACCATAAGGTGGGGTGGCATGCTAAGAGGGGGTTCGGTAGAGGAAACCAAAGAAAAAGGGGTGTGGTGTGGCATGGTATTGAGGTAGTGCTGTAGAGCCACCTAATTATTATTAACGAAGGAAGCAAATTTAAAATCCCTTTAATATATGATGGAGACCCTATAAGGAGAGGGAAGAGAGGAACTCTCAATGTGAAGGGAACTCTCAATGTCTGAGGTATACTCCATAGGTGTGGAAGAAGATATGCATTGAACTTGAATATGTGGCTTGGTATTGGGGCCTAACCCTCACTTCACAATCCCACAATGTTAAGGGTGTTGGGTGCTTAGCCAAAATATATCGAGTCTAGAATTTATACTCAACTAGAGAGCTGAGTTGGTTCTCCCCTTGGTGGTGAAATCCAAGTGGGATAGCCTGGAGGGGGTAAGGTTGTCACCAGCTGATGAAATCCCAGTCGATCCTTGTCTCAAGTATTGTTTTTATGTGTTGATTGTTTAGTGGTTTAGCTTGGTGTGTGAATACAAGTGAAATTTAGGATAAAATTACTATTCCTCCTAGTTACTAGATAAACTAAGATCAACAAGAAATTCAATGGATGCAAAGTATTTTTTTTAAACCCAAAATAAAATTCTAGATTTATTTAAATGCATACAAAATATCTAAATGTAATATAAATGAAGATGAAAATGCAAGTCCTAATCCTAGGATGATTGTTCTTTTTATTTCTTTTAAAGATGCAAGGAAAATAAACTGTATCTTTTTTAAAAATCAACAAAAACTTGTGTTTTTTTTAAAGAAATAAAATAAAACTTAATTTTATTAAAAATTAAACTAAAAATTTAACTAATAATGCAATAAAGTATGCAAATAAGAATGTAATTAAATATGCAACTAAACATGCAATTAAAAATGTAACTAAATGATTTATTTTTAATTTTATTTTTATTAATGCAACTAAATGAATTTTTTTCACCAATGAAACTAAATGAAATATTAAATAATGCATTTATAAATTTCTTAAGAAAAATAATGGATCCAATAAAAATCAAGGTTCCCACCGGGCATGACAAAATGTTTCTATCTAATTTTTTTCTTTTTCTAAGTGTGTAGAGTAGAAACTAGTTATGAAGGTTGTGTAGAAAAACCTATTAAAATGCACACATTGAATTCATAATATTATGAATAAATATTCTCTAGATAGGTAATAATACCTAAAATAATAAAACACTACTGCATACTTATTTTTTATACAAAGAGATGGGTGGATTACCTAGTGTAAGCTATATCCTAGAAGTGACAACTTTCTAGCAGGCTGTCAATCCACCTACTTTTGGCACTTAAGTTTGATAGATAAAAATGAAGGAAACATGTATTTTAAAAAGTAAACTGAAATTAAATACAAAAAATAACCTAAATTTAATTAATTAAAACTAAATGCTTTGCTATGATAATTAAACTAAAGCAAATAGTCTAGATAATTAAAATTGCTAGAAAATAGCTAAAAGCAAAGTTTTGGTTCTTGACTTGGTGAAATGTCAAGGGTCAAAAGAGTGATGTGGTTGGGGTTTTAAAAAAATTTATATCGAAAAGGTTTAAGGGGTGAAGGTTGGAAAGGATAAGGCAACAAATGATTAAGGTGGAAAAAGGGTAAGGGGATAAAGAGAGTGAAGATGGTGATGAGGGAAATGAGAGAAGAGATAAATGGATAAAGAAGAAAGGAAAATGAATAGGTTAAGGGGAATGGATATGGAGGCTAGTAGAATAATAATTCCAAAGGGTGGGTTTGTAATTCAATAAATAATAGGCCAAGAGGGCTAAAAAAATAAATTGCAACAAATAAAACCAAGGTTACCTTGCAAGCTTGAAGAAGAATGTTGATGAAGATGTTGTTGAAGTAATTTTGGTAGAACTTAGGCATAAATTAAATGAGTTGGCTCTTCTCTCAAATATTATGATGATCTCCCTCAAAATTATGACCTCCTTTAAAAACTTGCAACAAAAATGTTAACAACAAAAGGCTAACTTCCAACCTAACCTTAGGTGAAGGAGAGGGGGGTATTTATAGCATTTTTGTGTAAAGAAACATGACAAAATAGATAAGTATTGAAGAAATTAAATTTTTTCCAAGTGGTTCATGTTTTAGTTAATGTGAGGTTGGTAGTGATTCCCATGTGGGTTGGAAAATCTTCCACTTTACACATGAATCCAAGTTTGAATGGAAATCATGCACATGGGTTTGAATAAGACTGAAGACTTTTTACCACCCTTATTTTTCTTCATCCAAATGTGGCACCATTTTCCATGTGGGGGGATGAAAATTCCAAGGTTAGGTAGGTGGGGATTCCCATTTGGGTTGGTAAGCCTCTATTTGGATTAAAAAGTTAAAGATGGGTGCCCTTTGTCTTTCCCAAAGTCTTAAAGAGTTAGGTATCTCTTTTAAAGTATAATTTCATGTGGGGAGAATAAAATACATGTTTAATAATGACCCTTTAAGTGTAAATTCACCTCATTTCAAGGGGGGCCATTGTGATGCTTGAATGAGGTCATCAAGCACTTTGGGAAGGGTCCCAAGTGGGGTATGATGTCTCACATCAACCCACATCACTTCTAAGCCACATCACTTTTCTTATCACCTCCCAAATCACCTCTCATGTCACTTTAAATGTCACATGCCATGTCACTTGTCATGTCATCATGAATAGTGACTGTGGGTCCCACAGTGAATAGTGAGAGTGAATAGTACTTTTGAATAGTGCTTTCAAATAGTTATTTTGAATGATATTTGTGACTAGGAAAATAGTTATTTGGTTGGTTAAGAGGGGTTTTTGGAAGGCTTAAATTTTTTTATGAGATCATGAGACACTTAGGCATCAAAAAATGTAAGTGTGTAGTTTTCTAGTGTCTACACAATGCCCTCTCCATTTTACAAGTAATTTTAGTAAATGTTATCAATTTTTTCAATAATTTTTTCTAAATGCTCTCACCATTGTTTTCATTGTGAATTTGAAATATATGAATTAATTACACCCTAATCCATGCTCTCACCATTTTATGAGTTGATCCAGTCTGTCTCATAATTCTCTATTTAGTTGAGATGCCTAGAAAAACCCAGAAACATGGTTCTATGCTAGGCCATTTAGATTGTATCCATGCCACTCAGGATGGGCATATCCTAATCGATCGGTATAATTGAAGTGTTCTCATGGATTTCATCATGACTATTTTCATTTTCCTAGTTCATTTTCTAATAGTGTTTCATCCCATTCTTGGGAGAACTATATTCAGCCTAAAGTTTATATTAGACCTTATGTCCATGGGACTATGTACATAGTGTCCAATTTATTAGTACATTTAGAGTTAGCTCAACCAATTTTAGTGACCAATTTTATTCACCCTTTCTCCCACACTCTCACCATTTTGGGATCAATCTAAGACAATGATCTCACCATTTTGTGACTCACTTTTGTGTGCATTGTGCATTTAAAATTAATGCACTATTGTACCCTTAATTTGTCCCATTCTCTCACTATTTTTTGAGTGGTATATTTTCAATATATGGTGATTTAAAATACCCTAAAATTCCAAAAAAAATTAGAAATTTTCAAAAACCTAAAAATTAGAAATGGCTTATAATCTCCTAGATAGATATAAAACCCCAAAATCCAAAAATATTGGCCCTGTCTTAAACCTAGTCACCAATGCTCTATCCAACCTACTAAGACAAATACATTGTTGGTTCTAATACATTCCAATATAATTTTTGGGAGTAAACTTCCATTTTCATGTATCCTTATTTATGGGAATCATCCAATTCACATGTTTAGGCCAAGCTCATAGCTTTCACCCTATTGGGTTAAGTCTAATCATGCAATGTATATCAATATATCTTATCCCTACATGTTGTTCCCTTATATAAAGCCTTTATTGGGGGCACCATCAGTTTATAATTCCTTTAAGCCTTCACACATAGGTATTGATTTGGTTGAAGATAAACTGTTTTCTATTGATTTTAATTTCAAGTTTTGTGTGTGTTTACTTGGTTGTTTGTTTATTTACTTGCTTTCTTTGTTATGCCTTGAATCAATGTATATGCATTCATTGGGTGATTCTTTGTGTATTATACTTTATTTCATCCATATTCATACATTAACATTTTCATCATGGTTTTTATTATTGGTTCATTATTTTTGATAGTTTATTGGATCGATAATCAATCCTTATGTAGATTACAACCAGATCATCATGGTGTTTTATATCATGGTGTATATTTTCATGTTCTACAACAAAAATTAGTTTAGTAGATATTACAATAAATTATTCCAAATAAATCCCCCTTGTTCACTTAATCAAATCCTCCCATTTTATTTGATCAAATCAACCCATTAACCATTTTGGTTGTGTTAATGCTAATAAGGATGAGCATATCCATATTGGTAGGTATAAATAAATCATTCACATTGATCAATTCTTATTTTTATATTCTATTCCTCATTATATTTTCTCTTACTTTTGGGTGAACTACATTATCTTAAGCTCTATTTTGACTATGTAGGCAACACTTGGATATATGGCATGTCTCAAGTCAACTTGACCACCATTATTATTCCATCCCCATTATTATTCCAATATTTTTTCATCACTTTTCAGATCCTTATGTGCCTAGTTTTTTGTGACTTCTTTAGTCATTAGACCATCACATCTACATTTATGCTTTCTCATCTTTAACCTATGTGATAGGTTATATCCTTGAGTTATGTTTTCCAATCCACCCTAATAGGGTGAAATAAAAAACCATTATTTAATCTAGGTCATCAAAATTATTATAAATGCCTTTGGGAAAATCATTATTTCAACCCATTCACCCTACTAGGGCACATGCTTTTACCACTGATTATAACAACCTTTGGTAAAATTAGTGTCTTAGACTTCATTCTTGATTATAACCATATTTAGGCTAATAGATATTTTAATCAATGAATGCAATAATTATATCAATTATATTAATTTCATCGATGGGTTATTTCATTATTCTTATCATTTATTTTAAATGGCCCATCCATCAATTGTATGTGTTGACCAATCCCTCGAGGGGGCATCATAGGCTTTCCAAACTTTGTTTGGAGCATCATTTTTTAATCATTATCTTCTTTTTATTATTATTATTTTTTTATTATTTGAAAATAATTTATTATGTATATGTCTTTCAATGAATTATCAAATAATTTAAAACTATAGACACTCCTTTTTGGCCACTTCCATGTTTAAATAGACACTAGAGCATCTTCTTGTACATAATGCAAGTTAAGCTTGAAAATCATTGGAATGCTCTAATTCATTAGTACACAATATGTGCATCTTATCAAGTACATCAATATATCCCTAATTATTTCAATGCACTGGATGCAACCATCATTTTCCTCTATTTCATCTCTGATCAATTTGTGACCTACAAAATTGCCCTTATAAACCATGTGTGAGGGAAAACTTATCAAAATTCAAAAATAATAATTAACCTGATCAGGATCACTTAATTGGTTAAACCTAATTGAATGCATAGCTAAGAAACCCATGTCTAATTAATTTTTAGATTTATATTTTTAGAAATCCATAAAACTAGATTGATGACATCAACATGACATCACACAAATATCTGAAATGATGTCACCATCATGACATCATCTTTTGTGAGTTGTTAAGCACTCACAAAATATCAAAAAAATATCTAGATTTGTGAGCCATGTTTATTAATTTAAAATATAAATGGCTTGTCCCCTCCCTAACCTAACCATGGTTTAAATAAACCTAACCATACTTGAGTTAGGGTTAGTTTAGAAGGATATAAATACAAGGCCTCACCCCTTATTCAAATAATATTTTCTATTTAATGTCATTATGCATGAATTTATTAAAGGGATATTTTTTGTGTAATGTTATAATGCTCAATTGTCAAGAGACAAAGCAATCTTGTAAGGTTTTAATGCAAAAATATTGATAAATTTATACATCATTCCAAATCCAAGCCAATTTTTTTTGAGATGAGAAGGATAAATAATTTAAGGAGCACCATTATTAAAGACTCTTTGAGCACATGATTGAGCACATTACTACATGGTTAACATGAAACTCTTGCTCACAATGAAGGTAAATAATACTTGTTTTCTCTCCCATTATTAGTTACTTACATTATTCTCTTTCTCCTTGAGCACTTAGGATTGAGGTCTTAGATTTATTAGTGTGTTTTTATTAGTTTTTATCATACTAAAACTTGAATAACTCCCCTCTTGGATTCCTACCTCACATGGTCCATAAGCCTCCTTTCCTACCCTACCTTTCCCTCATTTTGAGTTTCTTTTGAATTCCTACCCACCTTAGTTAGAATCATCATCAATACACCCATCTCAAGTAGATATAAGTTCACCTATCTCCAATTAACCTATGTTAAATGATATATCTTATTCATCATTATTACACCAATAGGTTATTTATAAAACCCAATACCCTAAAACTCATCCCTTAGAGTGAATACCTTTTCATTGATCCTAAAATGTTAGAGGCTACCTCATAAAATTTTATGTAGTGTTTATAAAACCCACATCAACATATTTATTTCACCTTTTTTGTATCCCCATGTTTGTTCCATTCTCATTAAATATATTAAATGAAAATTATGGTAAAATATATAAACAAAAAAAAAATTCCTTTATCTTTGTTGATTACATAGTAACATAATGTTACATATCATTACGTATTTACTTACTGATAGCATTTTACACATACATGTTACACACATGATTCTCATTATACTCTTTGAGTTATATGTAAAATACATATGTGTTTTAATTAAAATTCCCAAAATGTGTAAATGACCTATGTAAAAATAAATAAATAATTTTAAATAGTATATAAAAATCATAAGTGTGTTGAAAATAGGGAAAATGGAAGAAAAAATTGATCAAGACAAGTAGTTAGAATTAAATGATAAAGGAAATAATAGTTTGACACACTTGAGAGTTATTATAACTTTTTGTAGCTATATTTGAGATATTAATTGACTTTATTTGTCCATGTCAAACTCTGAAAGGATCAATTCAACACTACACTTATAACCACCAAATATTTACTAGGTAGATTTGGAAGCTTTCTAAATCTGTATTACATATAGTCACAAAATATGTCTTGAGCTATAAAATATGTACTATATTATATTCTAGATATTATATATTTATATGTTTATGTACTATCAAATATTGTACAATTTTATGAAATCATAATACAAGAATGTTGGGAAGAATGCTCAAAATTATATTATTTAAACATATCTACATAACCCTTAAAAATAATGAAATGAAAAGTATGTGAAAAATTGGATGACTTGTGATAATCCTAAGGATATATATTTAAAAATCCTACATGTTACGAATTATATTCTAAATATCTCTCTTATTTATATGAGTGAAATATTAAGTGAGTACTTTGACTTTTCTCTCTAGTGAAGTCAAATATAATTACATGAACTTTATTCTAAACTATATATTCATACAAGTTAATGATGGCAGGATAATTGAAGTTATGGAGGATCAATTTTATCTCAATATGAAAGATCCCTCTCAATTTTTGAAATAAATATAATAAATTAAAGAACTAACTTAGGGAGGTATCTTCATTTCGTTTTCACTTAAATATCATTTAGTAAATGACTAAGGATAAATTTTTGTATATGGAACTCTTTGGGACATGATACACAAAGGACACCATATAATGTTTTAATAAAATAAGTTCATGATGTATGAATTTAGGTTAATGTAAGCAGTACCCACAAAAATATAGAGGAAATATTGGATGAATCATTTAATCTTTTGAATAGATATTTTGCATGTTATTGAATCTAATCCAATATAAATATATTTTTAAATATGAAATAGGAGTACTTATAAAATGAAAGAGTAAGACCAAAAATATGAAAAATTATAAATATGATAGAATGATGAATAATTATAGATGGATCAAAGTCCATAGAGAATATAGAGTAGGATGTAAAGCGTCCAAATATAGCCAAATATACATAAATAGACAAAGTGTTAGAAAACACTATAAATGCATAATGAAAAATAATATTATACAAAAATTAATTATAGTCATGACTCCAATAATTTTATATCCATATCTAATGTTAATGCATGCATATGTCAAAACAATAATAATAATAAATTGAATTGAAGCACATATCTTAACTCAGTTAGGGAAGGATGGATGAATTGAATAATCCTTTAAAGGGACTCTACCCACACTCAATATCTCTTCTTAGATAATATATAATAACTGAAAGCATTGGTCAATGACCTATGATTATTAAATGTCATAACATGAAATAAAAAATATATACAAATATGAAAATTAAAACATGAGCATAGCATTCAACACACCTAATGGTATACGAGCCAAAGTTTTATAGAAAAATAAAATCTTCTCATGATCCTATAAATATCTTATAATAATTAAAAGTTTTAGAATAATTCCTAGAAACATAATTTCACTTCTTGATTAGAGATGAAAATATGTGTCATATTTTAATATTTAGCACCTTCATTTCTTCAATTTTCAGTCATATTCCTCAATAGTTTTCTCAATTTGATGCAAAGGCACTATTCATGATGAATAGGTGGCATGGGTTTCCATATTTCTCTTAAAGACCATGTGGGGAATTAATTTTTATTTCCATAATGAGAGTGGGTTGAAATTTCAAGTCAGGGCAAGTTATAATGGGTTTCAGTCTTAGTCAAAAGAAGGTCCACTAGATTTTTAGGTACATATGAAAGTGAGAGACACATTAATTTTTTGATTGACCATAATTGCAGGAGTGGGACAACATTTGAATTTCATATGATGGAGGGTCCCTATATAAAGTCATGCACATGCAAAATACCATCATCATTAGTCTTCTCTCCTCCCATGTAAGGAATGACACATTTTCTCAAGTGAAACCTCTTGAAATTTTTAATTATCACTTCCATTAAGAGGTTGGTGTATTTTTCAACTTGGGATACCTTTTATCTTTGACTCTATTACCTCCATGATTAAGGGGAATGCTTCTAAGGGTAGTTAGTGAATTTCATGTTTTGGTATATTGTTAGTTGCTTTTTTAATAAAGGATTAGAGATCCTTTTGTGAGATAGTGGCTTGAATGCATTGTATGGAATAAAGAGTTGAATTAAATAAAAGAGTGGTAGAGAGAGATTTTTATGCCATAGTGGCTTTTGTGTTTTTCATTCAAGGAGAGTTTGTAAGAAGTTTGTAATGAAATATCTTAAGGAGAGTTGTTATGAGAAAGATATGAAGAGAGTGTTGTGATTTATGAGTTTCATATTTTATTGAGAGTTGTTGTTCTTGCCTATTATTTAATCATTTAAATAAGCATTCCTTTTAGAATAATTGTGTGTTCACATCATAATTTTACTCAATTGTGTTCATTTTTTCTCAATATTGAAAATATATTAATATATGCACCCTTTTGATTAGGAATTGCAAAATATGTTTTGGAATCACTCATCCCAAAATACAAAGTTAAAATCACCTATTTCATTACATAATATGTCTTAATCTTGGTAAAATCTTTGAAATTTTGTATAAACACATGTATATAACAATAAAAAAATCTTCATGGAAAGTTTAATAATAATATAGATAGACAAATAATATATCCAAGTGAAACTACATATAATATATAAAATCATGTAAATATAAATACTTATGTGCATCAAGATGAGATAATACTGGGCCCAAAGTATTTGATAGTGTAAGATCCATATCCATAATATATATAGTAAAATCCATGGAAATGTAAGCATTAAGAATAATATACCAAAAATTGTGATGTTTTTGATATGGATCATGGAACCAAACATGGAGTATCATTTTAGGATATCAAAACAATCACACACATATATGTACATACATATAGTAAATCATCACACAAGGACATGTAATCCATAAGACATGATGGCATGATATGTTATGCCATGACAACTACAAGATCCTTTAAGGAAAAGACTATAAAAGACACCAAAACACAACATGCTTAATTATACACATGAAAATTTTGACAAAACATAGGCACATTATAATGTAATAATGTAATAGTTGACAAAAAAATGTAAATATCCATGTAATATCAAAGATTTAGGTACAATAAAGTTATGATGTAATCAATGCAAGTAGTTATTTATGATAAATTTAAAGCCATAAACATACCACCATAGAATAAATTTTATAGAGATTCCACCTAATGGAAAACATAACAACAATCTGATGATGTCCCTAGGGATATGGGAATGAAATTATCCTTTTAAAATATGAAATTCCATGATTATACTAAATATATATATCATGAATCACACCCACTTGAAAAATAACATGAGAATAAGGTGTGTCAAAAATATATATATGAAAAAACTATATAATAGCTAGATAAAAATGACATGCATCAATTGAAAAACATATAGGGGTAAAATTGACATTTTTAAAAATATTTTTTCATTTTATTATCTTATGAAATAAATCACTAGATCTATAAAATGAGGGCCATAGGGACACGTTCAAAATGAATCTTAATCAATTACAATTGAAGTCAATGGGTGAAATCAAGAAATCAATGTAGTTAGGTAAGATAAGTGGTGGAAAACAACAACAACAACAACAACAACAACAAGAATAATAATAATAATAATAATAATAATAATAATAATAATAATAATAATAATAATAATAATAATAATAATAATAATAATAATAATAACAACAATAACAATAACAATAATAGTAACAATAATAATAATAGTAATAATAATAATAATAATAATAATAATAATAATAATAATAATAATAATCATAATCATAATCATAATAATAATAATAATAATAATAATAATAATAATAATAATAATAATAATAATAATAATAATAATAATAATAATAATAGGATGATTCCAAAAAAACTCACAACTTCCCTCAAAATAATATAATTGTATGGTAGGATAAAATGTATCGATATATATGTTGTCATCACTAGGAAATATTCATTAGTGTTTGAAATTGGATTAAAAATCAAGGTATAATATCCAATACAACATGAAAAAAAAGGAATAATATAATGTTGAGGCAAAAAAATAAGGCAAGTGAGAAGGTGTAAAATATATAAAAAATAGAAGGCATGCAATAAAATTAGAGTGAAGAAATCATATAAAGGTGTGACATATAGAGTAAATAAGTTATATAACATTAAAAAATATAATGAAATAATTATGTGACTATAAATCACAAGAGAAAGGTTAATATAGATAACCAATGATCTCATCTATAAAGTGAAAATGTCGATTAGGAGAGTTATTTGTGTTGCTTGAATTATTTTATAAATAGACACAAGATGTGTAATATCTAAATTCATTGACCCAAGGAGAGATATGGTTATGGTATGATTGAGTACCCACTATAACCTCTTTAAAAAATGTAGGAATATGTCTTAGTAAATATATAGTTGGCTTTTGGTGCTTGGATATGATTCATTACATGAGATTTTAAATTAATTTTAGGATGTGGGTGAGAAGGTATTTTAGGTATTAAAGGTGAAAATTTAGGATTATGAACTCTAAGAGGTGATGTAATAGATGTTAATGTATTAAAAACCCTAATATAAGATGATTAAAACATCATTGATGACACACAAGGATGAATTATTATCTATTTAGGAAGCACTTTATGTGATTACACATTGGGTCTTTAAAGATGGATTGGTAGATCATAATTTCTATCACAAATGGTATTTATTTCATTATATTCATAGTTTTGAGATAATGATTTAGTGTGAAATGTATTTACACCATAAAATTAATGAATGTGTGTCCAATAAATAATTTATATGAACCAATATCTAACACTATGTGGAAAAATACTAATAGAGTGTGAGGATGACATAAAATTGGTAAATTAATACCAATAAGGGGTGTATGTGTATTTCCATTAAAATTATTATTTAATATATTTAAACCAATTAAATCTTATTAATTGTAGCCTTGAATACCTCTAAAAAATAGTGAGATTACATTTTAAATAGATATATTATCAATCACAATAATATGTGTGATTGTTGGAGTGGTCATGTTTGTTGGAGTACTGTCAATGATGTCATGGAGGTTTTCTATTAAGTGGATGAAGTGCTTTGATATCTTAAGTGATAATGACAAAGTGTGCAATGTGCTTGTCCTAGTGTGATTGAAGTTGTCTTGGTTGATCTTTTGAGTTTGATTGGGTAGAGATGTTCATGGATGTGTATAGTGATTCTAGCATTTGTAAGAGGTCCCTAAGATATTTGATAAGATTTGAGTGTTTGTGTGTATACATGGAATTCATCTGGTTGTCTATAGCTTTCATCTAGACACTTTGGGTCTAGTGGTATCAAATCTAAGTAGGTAGTTTGATGACATCATAATAACCACATGTAGATGAGTTAAGGGGAGTTGATCATATGGTTGTGATCACATTATTCCCTAGTTGTTATGCGCTAGATCTCAAGTCATGCTTCAAAGCATAGTCAAAGATATAATGGTTCAAATTTGGCTTCTCAAATAGAATTCACTAAGATCTCATACTTAGCCAAATTTAAAAAGGGTTCAAGAAGAGCCAAGTAAGCATGTTGATGATGTCAACATTCACACTTATGGATGTTTCTAGACAAAATGATCATATTGGCTTGTTCATTTTTGTTCCTAGTTTTTATGTGCTAATTCTTAGGTAATGCACTAAAGTGCATTAAATGATATGCATGTGAAAATTTGGGCTTCCAAGCATTTTGATAGTGTTTTCCCATACTTAGCCAAATTTGTAATGTGGCAAGAAGTACTGAGTAAGCATTTAGATGGTGGCATATCTCACACATGTAGACATTTTAGGAGAAGGTGATCATATGGGTTTATCTAGTTTTATAAAAAAATGATTTTCACTAAATTTTAGATCATGAAATAAGGTAAGGAAAAAGTTATGCAAGAGCAAAGTTGGTCTCCCAAACAAATTCTAAGCATAGTTGGCTTTGTGACAAAAGATTTTGAGAAGGCATTCTAATGGCATTATATCTAACAAGCGTAAAGGTTATAAGATTAGTTTTTTATATGGATGGATTCTCGTTTTAAAGGTGATCATGAGGTCCAACCTTAATATTATGATTCTAAGCGTAGAATAAGTTATTGAGGTCAAAGTAGGCTTTCCAAGAATATCATAGTCAGTCCCCATACTTAGTCAATTTGCATAATATTAAAGATCTAGACCTAGTGGATATCCAGTGGTTCAAGGAGTTCATGATTCCAAATATAATGGCATGCATAGATTCAAATGTGTCAATGTGATAGATATTTATCAAAGCTAAAGAGTGAGTATCTTATAGAAGATCAATGGAGCATGTGTGTTCCAAGATGTCTGGAAGAAATAAGATGAGGATAAGTGTTTGAGGGTTAATGACAAGTAGAGATAAATATCAAGCTTCTTTAGAAAATAAATGGTGAGTGGGTTTTCATACTGATATAGATCAATGGTACACATCAAATATCAGTAAAGCGATTAAAAGGCATGCAAGGGTGCTAAGTGTCATGATTATGGGGGTACTGAGAAAGATCAAATGGTGAGCATTGAAAGGTAAGGACCAAGCTGATCCATAGAAATCAATGGTACACATTGATTCAACATTAAAAGATTGCATGAGATGAGGTAAAAGTGATAGAGGTTTAATTCTTGATAATTGGCACCTATGGATGTTTAACTATGACTGTTAGCATTTAAATATTTGAATTTGCTAAGAGAAAAAACTAGTGCTCAGTAATTTGTCTATATCTTTTGATATAAGATGAATTTTCTCATGTAGTAAAAATAAAAGTGGTAGAGGACTCCAAGGATCATCTATAAATATGGATTTAAAAATACTAGAGTGTGTGAAGACAAATAAATTTATTCTTTAAAGTTGACTATGGTTTTGTGCTTCTTCTACAAGTGACCCAAGAAGAGTATTTGAGCTCATGTAGATGTTGTTTTGATGTTTCATGGTGAATTGGATGTTATGGAGTGTTTTAAACTCTATGAGAATGATTTTTGTGCATAATGAATGTTTTTATAATAATATGTAGTCTGAACAAAGGTTTACAAGTCGACTGTGTATTTGTCTATGGTGATTATGTGTACTAAGAGTTGTTTGAGCAAATTGTGCTTAAACAGAAGGGTACTATGATGAATGTTGGCACGTAAAGAGGATTTATAGATGATGTGGAATTGTTCCATGTTATTTTAAATTTTTCCTATGTTATATTTTTGCTCGGAGATGTGTCAAAGAGCTAAATGGGTATCCATAGGACCTAAAAATGACTTAGGCCTGTCTGAAAGTAGATTGTGCTTAAGTGTGACCCATGTGATATGAATTAAGGGGGAAGACATTTATTGTGGCCCAAATGAAATATTTTGATATTTTTAATTAGTTATTAATATATAAAAATTGAAACCAATTGTGTTATTTTCTAGACTTGGGATGTGAGAGTTGTGAAGCAAAGGATAGGTATTGTGCCTATTGGTTGATTTAATAAGCATAATAGTTTTTTAACTATGTATATAACCTATAGGTAATTGTAATAATGTTAATATAATTATCTTTCATGTTGAGGATATGTAAAGAGGTCTGAGTGTTCATATGATGATAGTAGTTTGAGTAAAGGAGAGAGATTATGGCATGCCTATGTGAGAGGCTTGTTTAAGATAGAGAGAAAGTATGACCAGGGATTAGAAAATAGATATCCATCATCATGTGTTTAATACATAATTTATAAGTTGGAGGTGTTCAAAGGAGGGTCTAAAGGACTTGGTCTTCCTTAGGGGCATTTGTTCCTTGTGAAATAGGTGTTTCACTAAATACCTTTGGTCAAGAGGATATGATCAAGGTTTGATGTTCTAAAGGAGTTAATTAGTCTCTTGATTTTATTTTTTTATAGGAAAGTAGTCCATTTGTGTTGTAGGCTTGAAAGTGGGTCTTATTCCCCTTAAGGTTTTCCCATAGGAATTATGTGTTATGTGTTTGATCTTATGTATGCTTTGAATGTATGAGCTCTCTTGTTAATGCTTCTTGATAAAGTTGATATATGTTGAATGGTTAATAATTTAAAAGATTGCAATTGAAATTAAAATATTTGGGCTCACTAATTCACCCCCCTCTCAGTGATTGTACCTATAACAATGTTCACATTGGCTAATAGTTTGAGTTATTTGTAGACAAGTTTTATTTTAGACATGTTCACATCCACTCATAGAGTTAAGCTTGATTTAGAGTTTGTTATAGTTTTTGGATTGTTGTGTGCATGTAAAATATTTGGTGTGAACCTATTTATATAATATAATCCATTTTAGGTTGATCAAAACAACCAAATGGTTATTATGAAACCAAATCATTACCATATTCAATAGGCACTCCTTGTGATTCTCCAAATCTAGTTGTAGAGAGAGGATGGTATGGTTTTATAAATTAATTTTGAGGAAATAATGATATTGATTGATTATTGTGTAAAATTATTTCTTGTCTATTATGTGTGAAATGATATTTTGATGTCATGTTAATGGTGTGCATGAGAGATCATGTGTTTGGATGAGAGCATGTTGCACTCCGACATGGTATAAAAACACTTTATTCTTGAATTGGACCATTTTTATAATCACAATGAGAGTCATATAGTTTTTTCCTTCATGTGTGTGTGTTCCATGTTAAGCACTTTCTTCTTTAATTTTTCACTATCCCATACCACGAGGGACATGTTCTTTAGATATTTACAAGTGTATCTTTGATTTTGATAGTATCCTTCATATTTATGGTGGAACTTGTTCTCCTTGTAAAGAGTAGCTAGTTTGGTGTAGTCCAGTGTTAGGATTTTAGTGTTTAATTAGTGGGGTTTCCCCAATCATACATATTTTTAGTAGGAACTCCTTGTGCTTATCATAATCTAGTTGTAGAGAGAGGATCCTAGATTTCTAAATTTATTTTGATGAAATAATGAGACTAATTAATTATTATGCATAATTATTTTCTTTGTATTATGTGTGCAACGATATTTTGATGTTTTGATAATGGTGTGAAAGATAGATCCTATGTTTTCATGAGTACATTTTGCACTTCGATAGAGATAAAACGATGGTAATAGAAAAAACATCTATGTAAAGTAGACCATTGATTGAATTGTCATGTGGTATCTTGTGTTCATAGAATGTAATATAAGGTGTTTTCCATTGCTAATTCAAAACCATGGAAATAATTTCATGAATCTCATAATCATGTTGAATACTCAAATGATGTATATATAAGGTCATTATATTAATTCTTGGTGTTATGGTTTGGTAGTGGATTATTGAATATTTGGAAAACTTTATTATGAAAAATGATATATTTTTTAATTAATAATTATGTCCTTCAATTTGAATGGTTGTGTTATCGATTATATCTTTTATCATAAATTATTTAAAATATTTTGAAGATCTATGATAGTCATAATATTTATTTTCACGATATCCTATAGGCAAGGCTCAAGTAGTATCCAATTGAAATAGCTTAGGTACAGGGTTTTTTTAAGGGCCCCTAGGAAAAATCCCTATGTAATTTTTTGGCAAATATTGAAAAGCTAGTTTCGAATGGAGGCGAATTAAAGGAAAACTAGTTTCATTGGGAAGGCAAATCATATGTACCATATTCTGGACTTTAGAATCTAGAGTATGAAGAGTGTCTAGTTTTGGTGGATGCCATCCATAGGCTCTAAATGGCATCCATGTGATCTAGATGACATCCAATCCATACACAAGATTTGGATGGCATCCACAAGATCTAGATAATGTATGTAGGCTCTAGACACCATTTATGGGCTCTAGATGCCATTTAAGAGATCTAGATGGCATCCATAGGCTCTAAATTCCATCCATGATTTTAGATATTATTAATAGCCTATGGAGAATGTTCACATATTCTAGATACCATCTAGAGCCTGTGGATGACATCTAAAACTTGTGGACATCATCTAGACCTAGTGGATGCCTTTTAGAGGGTGTGGATGATGTCCATGACTCATGGATGTTATCTAAGTGATGTGAAAAACATCCAAAGCATATGGATGGTGTCTAGAGTCCATGGATGCCATCTACAAGGCATAGATGACATCAATAGTTTTCATGTGCCATCCACAAGTTCTAGACACCATCTAGAGCTTGTAGATGGCATCTAAAATGTGTGGAAAACATATAAACCTAGTAAATGTTGTCTAGATGGGGAGAATGGCATCTATATCTCACAGACATCATATAGAAAGTGTGGATGGTGTCTAGACCATATGGATGACATCTAGGTCTAGTGAATGTTATCTATAGGGGTTGGATGATATCCAAAATGTGTGGATGTCATTTAGAGGTCATAAAGGCCAAACAATATCTAGATGGTGTAAATGGCATTGATAACCTATAGATGATGTTTTGAATGTATGGATGACATATAGATGTCATGTAAGGAATCCTAAATCCATGGGGAAGTGAATGAGTCCTATATATACCTCAACCCTTGTATTTTATTCATTTATCTTATATTCATGGCCCAAACATTTCTCATCCTCTAGACCTTTACCCTATAACTCATCCTTTATTCTCATTTATCAATCCTAATGACTTCTAAGCCCATATATTTTACACCTATTCACAAGTTTGTCTATCACAATCTTATTTTCCCAAAAAATATTAAGGCTTTTAGATGATGGAAAAACTTATAGTGATTGGATCAACCAATGTTGTTTTAGAGGCTATATTTACATGTTCCACTATGAGATGGACACAAATTTACTAAACATTCTCATGTCTAGTTTTTTTTTTTAAAAAGTCTGGTAAACTTTTTAACGTGACCAACAATGCTAGCTAGACACACCTAATACCAGTACCATAGGGTGGGGGGAGACTAGAACTTGAGACCAGTAGAGCCGCAGTAGAAATACTTAGCCAAACAGGCTAGGGCCCTCACCACATTCTCATGTCTAGTTATAAACCTTATACTGAAGAGTTTTCTTTTATCCTCAAATATTGAGATATTAATTTTGGCACCAATCCTTCATATATCAAGTGATTATTAGGAATGCCAAATAGAAACATCAAGCCTGTGACCATGAAAGTTGTTTTTTCTGATGAAGATAAAATTTATCTTGAAAATCACTTGGCTATAAATACATCTACCTCGGTAGGTGATCTTTATCTTGTTTTCATTAGTTAATATTCAATTTTTTATATATGAAATTTGATATTAAATGTATCAATTACATATTATAGTACCCCTAATCATTCAAGAAGGGGTATTTTAGTTCATAATATAAAAAATCCATACCTAAAATCTCTCATTGAATTTTTATAGGTGAAGATTATTTTATAGGGAAGAATTATAGATATCCCCTTTTAAGATGTATCATGCATTATCCATTCTCTTAGAAGATGACAATTATATTGGTGTACACTCATTTCCAAAAAGATAAGAAGCAACTTGGAATGTCCCTTTTAGAGTGATAGTTGTAAAATTTTCATTTCTTATTATATATTAGGTTTATACTATGAGGTGTACCATGAAATGAGGGTAACAACTATTCTAAAAATATTTCATGAAAACATGAAATCTAATTTAGTGACCCTTGCAGAGATAGAGTTAAGTTTAAAGTGCACTTCTAATTCATTAAATCTTCATGTTATTAGATTTTTATAATTCAAATTAATTATGTATGTTTCCTTGTCATAGAAAAGATAATTTATTTCTCAATCTAGAAGAGGAGATGCAATGAAAAAATACCATCCCATCAAGGGATCCATGGATAATTCTTAGTTTGATAGGGGATATAATATAGATTATAGTGTGATGACACCATTGATAAGGCATAATAATATATAAAGATATATTTCACCTACTGATGTATGTCGGCTAGGCCCCTTAGGCACATCCCTAACCTTAAATCTAGGTTTAATTTTTTTAAAATTTTATTGAAATTTGATTTAATTAAAAAAATTTATTAATGTTTCATGTCATTTTGCATCGATTTTCGGCATTGGTAATATTTCCCATCAACCTATGCAATATTTACCTCCCTTGCAAGGTATTTGACTTCATGTTTATAATTATGATATTTTTATATTACATGAAATTCAATATGTTAAATTGATTTTTTGACTGTATGACAATTTGAGTGTTTAACATAAATTTAAGGTTTGACTTTTCTTAAAATATGTCCACCAAAACAAAACA
Organism: Torreya grandis; assembly: GCA_037957365.1. Classification (NCBI taxonomy): domain Eukaryota; kingdom Viridiplantae; phylum Streptophyta; class Pinopsida; order Cupressales; family Taxaceae; genus Torreya; species Torreya grandis. Next base: position 854,488 of record JARHVA010003345.1, on the reverse strand, counting down.
TATCGACAACTTAGAGTATAGATCTTAAGTTTATTATCTCTAACCTTCAAGTTAACTAGGGTTTAATTTTGATGAATTTTGTTTATTGATTAGTGATGGTATTTAATATTTTATGGAAATTTTTAGTGAGAATTAATATGCCACATCCTTCCCCCCTCCCACAATATACATACTAGGGGGGAGAATTTACCAATGCCAACATGTAGTAAGGGAACAATGCATATAACAATCTTGATGTTCCTATTTTTTTTATGGATGGAGTGTCTGGTGGTGCCATGGCACTTTTTTATATAATTGATATTGAATATGATTTCCTTAAGGGTATTGATTCCATGTTGTAGATATATTTATTATGCATAATATTATTTAGGGGTCTCAATTCAAGGCTTCAAAAAAAATAGTTGGACGTGGTTCTTCTAGTTCATGACCTAAACCACGCAATGATGAGGAGCAATCTCTTGATGAATTTACAACCTTTCCATTGAATAATATTTTTATAGATAATATTTTTGATTTATTAGATGACATTGTATGGAATTATTTGAAAGTTTTGAGACAATAGGATATTTGGGGAAAGGCTTTGGTAAAATAAATTGATGAGTGTTATCATAACCATTCCCAAATATATTATTTTTATTATTTGGTCCAAAATGATTAGTCAAAAAATGATTTGTTAGTGAATCAAGCTAAATCGGGATCCATTTATATGGTAAATACTTACAATGATAGTATTTTAGATGTTATGATTAATATATTAGAAAATTTGAATGCAGAGGCATAGTTTTATTACAACAAATGGGAAAGAGACCAAAACCTTTGCTACCTTGACAATGTAGAGAGGGATAAATATTTCGTAAGTAATTACTTATTTATCCATTTTTTATCATAATTTTATAATTTTTATTTGATAAATTTTATTTTCCAAATTGCAGTTAGAATATAATAACCTCAAGAATGAAGCACAAGTACTAAAAATTCATCTGGAAAAGGCACAAAAAAGCTTAAATGTAGAAATTGCATTTAAATAAAAACTTGTGCTAGTCAAAAAATAAAATAACAAAATGAAGAGGATAATCAAAGAACATGGAATGGATCTAGATGTTCTTATGAAGGAGAAAAGAAATGCGTATCCCTCTATCCTATCTACATGAGATGCAACACATGAATAAAGATCAATAGTTAAAAATATTAATGTTGCAGTCAAGGATATTGTTAGAGAAGGTGTTCTACATTTATATTCAAGGAAGGGGGAAGCTAAGGTAGTAATATCTGCATTTGATCAACAAAATAGAACTCATGTGGAATGATATTTATTCAGTGCATGCATCTCTATTTAATGAAAATGGGTCAAGGAATTTGTAATTGATGTTTTTATATACATTATGTTGAAATTTAAAACTTTGAAATTTAATATTGTAAATCAAATATTGTAAATTTAGATATAAGTCTCTATTTCTATTTATTCTAGTTATTTTATCCATGATAAGTTTATTTTGTGCATATTTATATATGTTATGTTAAAACTATAAAGCTTAAATGGTAAATTAAAGTTTGTAAGATTAAATTTAAGTATCTATTTCTATTTTATTATATGCATTTTATCCATGACAAGTTTATTTTGTGCATATTTATATATGTTATGTTGAAACTAGAATGTTTATATTGTAAATTAAAGTTTGCAAGATTAAATTTAAGTCTCTATGTCTATTTTATTCTATTATTTTATCTATTACAAGTTTATTCTATGTATTTTTATATGTGTTATGTTGAAACTGGAAACTTTATACTGTAATAGAGTCTCAATATCTAGATTAGCTATGTCATTTTCTATATTGGTAGCTCATCTTGTTTGACTACATGAATTCCAAATTTAAGGTGCGTTATCATAGGGAAATACATCCACTAGATAGCACGAAACATACAATCTCAAACATTTGTTTAGATTTATATCCAATCTATTACAAATTTTTGATTTAATAAAAGATAATGCACTAAAGACTCTTATATCTTCCATAGATCCCAAAACAATTATTTGGCAGAGTTCATAAAATCTAAAATATTCACTTATATATTCCTACAAGATGGTACTTGGATATAGTTTCTTCCAAAGCCTTGTAATAGAACCAATTTTAGTTGGTTCCTTTAGACACTTATATTGATCAATCATTATGAATTTGAAATGGGTATGCTATGTTCTCAATAAATAAACTTCTAAAAAGCTTGTTGTGCCATTACATATAGACTTCAAAAATTGATATCTATAGACTTCAAAAATTGATATCTACAGACTTCAAAAAATGTTTATTAAGAGTGCCCATGTATCTAAGAAATAAATTACAAATTTTTACTTTACTGTCCTCAACTCTCCAAAATATGGGATTCACCACTTCCATGGCTTCAAGAAACTCATCCATTTTAAACAGTTATCCAAATTTTTAAATCAATGTATCCTTTATCTTTCTCAATTTCATATGTGTTTCCATTATCATGTATTCATAAATAATATGTGTTACAGGGACTTCTTCAATTTATAATCATGTATAATCAACTCATTTTTTGAATGTTTGCAGTCGTATTTCATTGCCATTCACAAAAATATAAAGATCATCATGAATATTGAATTTAAAATAGTATTTTAGATCCTTAATATCTTTTAAAGTTTTCCAACTAGTAAAAATAGGAGTCTTAAAACTATTTTGTCCTAAGTACAAGACAATGAGATTGACAAACCCATTTTCTCAAATGTATGAAGTCTATAATATATATCGATCTCTCTTGAGCATGTTTCATCAAATAATTTATTTCATTCAACATTGAGAGAATAACACATAGTGTCAGAAACATTAAAAATATATTAAATGGTATAATAAATATTTTGCCTTGTTGAGTTTCATAAGGTATTTAAACATAAAACCTACCAGTGATGGATATTCTTCAAAAAATTTGCATGAAGGCTCATACATGGAAATCTATATCGTATCATTATCTTTTAAAAGCTTGTTACCATTGGTAAAACCAATTACAAATTTATGAAACTATAAAAAACTTTTAGGATTGATTGACATATAAGCATGTAAATCATAGATAAGTTCCTCCACTTTTGCAACATTTTCAGATGTACTTTAATTTTGTATGCAATATTCATTTTGTGGGCCATGTAATGAATCAAAATCATATATGAGGAAATTGATGTTTGTATTCAAACACACAAACCATTTTTATTCCCCTACATTACTGTTGTACCATTAGCTCCAACACATATCAGTTTTGTATCTATAACATAATCATCCATCCTATTAATATCCTTCAAATTAGAAATAACTAACATGAAAAGGTTTTATGCATTGTAATTTTTAGCCATTTTATGTATATTTAATATATGAGGTGTCCTTAAATTATTTTCAAAATTATAAACATGGATACAAAACCATGTTGTGTTGTCAATTGTTGTGACCTCATCAATGGACATTGATATAAATCTTGCATTTTTAATTTTTTCTTTAAAATCTTCTTTCTCAATCATTGCAAGACATTTTTCCATGTCCTACATATTGCCATCTCACCAATGTGATTATGGAATGTTATGAAGTCCATTATATTGAAACAAATTTTTATAATTTGAAAATTTAGATATAGGTTTACCTTTTCTAAGAATATGATATATTTTTGAGAACTATATATTTTTTGCATGTTGATTCGACTGAATAACTTTTCCTATTTTAGTTGTAATTATTCCTCCTTTCTCAATAAGATGTTGCATGTTTTTGATTTTTTTCATACTCTGCCACCTATCTAACATGCATGCATTCATTGGCATCTTTCCATCTATGAGTCTTTTAAAAATTTCCATCTTTTTAACTTAAAACATATAATTTGCCATAATGTTTCTTGATTGTGTGCAACTTAAGTTGAATTTTTTGGTCCTTTCCTAAATTCCAAGAACATATTGTGCACTTACATTTAGTTGTGGTACCAACACTATTTTTTGGCTCTGTTAGTTCAATGAAAGGAAATTTTTTTGCCTAGTAAAAAGTAAAATACATTCAAATTGTTCATATTATTCTCTTTCTTCACATAAATTTATATGTACTTTGATCTGTTATATCGATCTCATCATCTAGAATGTCCTTAAGTCTTTTCTATTTTGGCAAAAGTTAGGATTTTTATTTTCCATGGAAGTTATTCTATGGGATGTATAAGTTTGTTTCAATGTTTGTATCATATCATCTAGTTTGTCATTCACCATAGCCATGCCATATTTATGTACGTCTTCAAGTGGTAGCATGTCATCATCAATAATATCTTCAAATGGTGTGATTAAATATTTCATTTGGAAAACCACATTTAGTGGAGGGATATACCTGTAGAAAGATTTTTCTCTTATCTTTAAAATGTTAAATAATAGTCATTACAAATAAATAAATAAATTCTACCAATCATTTAGTACTTGTATTTTGTGTGGGTTCAAGTTGAATTTGATTGTCTATTCTTCTTGGCGACCCAAAATAAGATAATATTCTCTTTGCCATTGATAATTTTCCTAATTTATTATCTTTATCACCAGATAAACTTCTAGACTATTTTTTTAGACAAGCTTTATCCTACCACTTCAGCCCTATGTAGTCGATCATCCCTTCCATGTGGTTATTGGTCAGTGTCCCTATAGATGCCAAGTATTTCCAAGTACTTCATGTCATTTCTCAACACTTGTATATTTTTCCAATCCCTATGGATGTCATCCCTTCTACCTAGTCACCACAAAAACCCTATAGACAATGTTTAGAAATTGTGTATGTCATCTAACCTATTTGGTCATCATCTATATTATATGGATGGAGGCTTTAGCCTTTAGATGTAGTTTAGAATTCTATGGACATGCTCTAGTATATTTATTCATTATCTAGAGTTTGTAGATGACATCTAGAAACTATGGACACCATTTAGGCTATTTGGTAACTATTCAAACAATGTGCATGGCATACAAACCCTATTGACATTATATAAGTTGTCTAGTCATCATCTAGAGCTTATGGATGGTATATAGAACTTGTAGATGTTATCCAAGCTATCTAATCACTATCTAGACTCTATGAAAAATGCCCAAACCCTATGGATGTCATTCAATCTATCTATTCATTATATAGAGTCTATGGATAGTGTTTAGATCTTATGGATGTTGTCTAGGTTGTGTGGTCATCCTATAGGCTTAGTAGATGGCATCTAGATCCTATAGATGTTATCCAATATATCTAGCCATTGTCTAAACATTATGGGCATCATTTATGCCCTATAGACAATGGTTGATCTATTTAAATTCCATCCAGATCCTTTGGATGGCACCTAAACCAAGTGGACACCTTTCGATTCTATTCACTATCTATGGCCATTATCATCACCTTGTCATCAAGTCCATGTAGTATTTTGGGGGTAGGTAAAATTTGTGATCTTGATCATCTATGAAATATATTAGATTAATATATGTCATATGTAATGTATAATATATGTTGGTGAAATTGTTCATAATGTCCTTCTATGGCATGGTGATTCATAGTCAAAATTATGGAATTAGTTGTGAGTAGTAGGAGAGTCATCCTCTAAATCATATATACAACCCAAATTTTTTGGCAACCCAACACTCTTTCTAGGTCCAAAAAATAGCCAAATCCATATTTTGGAAAAATGGAATATTCATGAATTAATGAGGATTAACCACTAAAAAAAAGTTCTTAGGTATAATAATCAAATTCTGTCTAATAAAAAAAAGATTTTTTTATGGAGAGTGACTTAAAATTTTGAATTTTCATGTGTTCCTTGAAGGTGGAAGGAATTGTATATCTATTAGTTATGAAAATACACTTAAAATTTTCACTATCAGAGTGGATGTCAAGATATTTTGATCAAGTAAATGCATAGGTTTGTGATAATCACAAGTCAAGTAAATACACAACACATTAGCTGTAATCAAATGAAATACCATACACAAGAATATTACATAATAAGATAAGAGCCAAAACTACTATTCCATTAAATAATATATCACCAATATAGATGTATAAATATGAGTGCATGAGTAACTCCTCCAAGAAAGGTGGTCATAGAGCCAATAATAGAATAGTAACTCCCATAACAAAAATAGCTAGTCAAGGGAGCTATTTCCTATTCATCTAGTCAAAATGTAAATACAAGTACACCTAACCAGGTTTATCCATGAAAGTAGGAAAACTCCAAGTGAGGGGAAAAAATACCATAATAATATAGGAAAAAAGAAAAACCCTACTTTAACACCCCCCATAAGCATAGCTTAAGTGGGTAGCCTCAATATGAAAAAAGAGACCAGGAGACATAGAAAGACACAACAACCCATAGGATTCATCACTATGATTATACTACTTAGTTTTTTTGTATCCATGCTTGGTTGAGTTTCTAACCCCATTATTTACAATTCAAACCTTTGATCCTAATAATAATTTACATTTTATTTTTCTATTCATGATAATTAAATGGAATTAGAGGGTTAATTAAACTTGTATCCATTTTGTGTAGAAATTAAGTGTAGTGGTCGTAATTATTGTTGTAGAAATGAAAGTGTAAGTAGAATAGAAAGTGACTCAAAAACATAGTACACCCCCTCACCTGAACTATGAGATAATGAACCCCCCCCCCCCCCCCCCCCCCCCCCCCCCCCCCCCCCCCAATTTTTGAAAATAATGGATGCTCAAAATACATCATGAACAATTAAGAATATGCCAAAAGTAACTAGTGTAAATGTCTTAAAGACATGATTTTCAACACTTGGAGAGGATGTCAGCCTCAATCAAAAATGCATCTAGGATGAGTACACAAAGTGAGAAAGTGAAAACATGAAGAGGTTTTAAGCAATAATAATTTATCTTTAAATATTTCCAACAATATATTTTTTTATAAAAAAGCCAACAAAAAAATATCCATTAGCAATGTTAAAATTGACCAATACTCTTATGCATTACTTGTGAATTCAGAGAAAAGTAGCCTATTTGACCTTATTTTAAATCAAACTATTAAAAAAAAGGTGATTTAATATGCTAGATTTTTAAAAACATATTAGGGAAAACTTTGAAGAATTAGATTTTCTGAAAGAAACTTTAAATCCTTTTAAAATTTTATGAGTCTCTTCTGATACTAGTTGGATATCTCACACATGATTTTCATGTGCTATGAATGACCCAAGGCTTAGGTAGGGGTTTTTAGGGGGATGGGTTTTAGGCCCCTACTACAATCAAAGGCTATTTCTAGTGAGGTCATTAGGCTGAGCTAACTAATTTTGGCATAAAGGCTATATGGAATGGTGGTTTTGAATGGGTAAAAATGAAAGTAATCTTAGTAGGTGAAAATGTTCTAGCTGAGGGCCACTTTGAAGTAATGTAGAACCAGGTTCAAACATGTATAACCATTCGATCAGTCTCTTAAACACACAGGTTGATACCAAACATATGAGACCAAACTTGAGGCTATATGGAGGTCTATAAGTCTTTTGTAGGAAAACACACCAAGTTACATGGAACACACAATCAAAAAAACACATAAAAACCATAGTAATGGTTTCCAATGAACCATATCTTTAAAAAAAATAACTCCACCAAAGAAGAAAACTCCCACAAATGGATTGTATAGCAAACTTATTTTGCAAATTAAAATATCACAATTTAAAAAGAATTAATAACAAATAATGAAACACACGATAACTAGAGTGGATTTAATACCATATCATATTGGATGATAGGATATTAGGATCAAGTGAATTCACATATTTGTGATAATTACAAGTCAATTAAATACATAACATAATACCTATAATTAAATGTAATCACATAGATGAGAATATTGTAGAAACAAGATAAGATCCAAAACCAATCTTTCATTGAATAATAGATCACCAAGAGATATGTATAAATATGAGTGCATGAGTAACTCCTCCAAGAAAAGTAGTCAAAAATCCAATAATAAAATAGTAACTCCTATACCTGGAATAACTAGTCAATGGAGTTATTTCCTATTCATCTAGTCAAAATTTAACTCCATGTACACCTAAGCAAGATTATCCATGAAAGTAAGAAAACTCCAAGTGAGGAAAAAAGCCAACAATAAATATGAGAAAAAATAAAACCCCTAGTCTAACACCCACCCATAATCACAACTTAGGTGGGTTATGTAAATATGAAATAAGATATTAGGAGATATAGAAAGACACAATAACCCATAGGCTTCATCACTACAATTATACTAGTTAAATTTTATTGTATTTGTACTTGATTGGGTTTTTAAGCTCATTATTATGTAATGTAAACCTTTGACCCTATTAATAGTTTTCATTTTAATTCTCCATTCATGATAATTAAATGGTGTTAGAGAGTTACTTGAGCTTGTATCCATTTTGTGTATAAATTAAGTGCAGTGGTTGTAGTTTTTATTGTATAAATAAAAGTGCAAGCAGAATGGAAAGTGACTTAGAAACATAGTACCCTACTTCCCCCCAAACTATGAAATGATGACCCCCATAAATTTTTTAAATAATGCATGCTCAAAAGACGTCAGGCACATTAAAGAATGTGTCTATAGCAACTACTAAAAATGTCTTAAAGACATGATTTATAAGATTAGGAGAGGATATCAAGCTCTGTAAAAAGTTCATCTAAGACAAGTACATAAAGGGAACAAGTTAAAATATGAAGAGGCTTTAAAAAATAAAAAAATATCTTTAAATATTTCCCACAATATATTGTTTTTATAAAAAACAATAAAAAAATATCAACTAATAATGCTAAACTTGACCAATCCTCTTATGCATTACTTGTGCATTCAAATAAAAGTAGCTTGTTTGACCTTGTTTTAAATCAATCTATTAAAAAAATGGTGATTTAATATGCTAGATTTTTTTTTAAAAACTTTACAACAAACTTTGAATATACTTAGATTATTTTTGAAGAAACTTTCAAACCTTTTGAAATAGTAGGATTCTTTTATGCTACTACGTAGATAAATCCTATGTGATTTTAATGCATTGGGTATAATTGAATGCCTAGCTAGGGGGTTTTAGGGGTAGGTTGTAGCACCTTATATATTAAAAGATTGTTTCTAGTGAGGTTGTTTTAGGCTGAGCTGACTAATTTTGGCATAGAGGATGCATGAAATGGTGGTTTTAACTAGGTGACAATGAGAGTAGACTTAGTAGGTGAAAATGACATAGCTAAGGTTCTTGTGGGAGTAATGTAGAACTAGGTTTGAACATGAAAAATTAGTTGATTAGTCTCCCAAACACACAAAACCAACGAAAGTTAAGCTAATGCCAAATACACAGGCTGATACATAACACAATATACCAAACCTAATGGCATATGGATGTACACATGTCTTTTTAAATAAAACACACCAAGGCACACGGAACATACAATCATAAAGAAACCACAAAAACCATGGTAATGGATGCTAATAAACTAGATATATAAAAAAATGACTCCACCAAAGGCAAAAAATTCCCACAAATGGATTATATAGCAAGCTCATTTTACAAATAAAAATATCATAATTTATGAAAAACTAACTATGAATAACCAAATACATGATTGCAATATTGGCTCTGATACCATATTGAATTGGATGCTAAGATCTTTAGATCAACTAAATGCACAAGTTTATGATAAACATGAGTCAAATAAGTACACAAAAAATAGCTACAAGTAAATGAAATCACATACATGATAATATTGCATAAACAATATCTCACCAAGGGAGATGTAAAAATAGGAGTGCATGAGTATCTCCTCTAAGAGAGGTAGCCAGAGAGACAATAATATAAGAGTAACTCCCTAACCTAGGATAGTCAGTCAAGGGAGTTACTTCATATTCATCCAATCAAAATGTAACTCTAAGTACACCTAAAAAATATTATCCATGAAATTGGAAAAATCCAATTGAGGGAGAAAATCCCATAATAAATATGGGAAAAAATTAAACCCCTATTCTAACATTCACTTCACTATTAGCTTGAAATTTAGGCATATCATAAGACTTAGATTTGAATTTTTATTTTCCTTCATATTTGGAGGTATCATATTAGAGGCAATATATATATATATATATATATATATATATATATATATATATATATATATACATATATACATAATACATATATATGTATATATATATATATATATATATATATATATTGCCTCTAATATGATACCTCCAAATATCAAGGAAAATAAAAATTCAAATCTATATCCTCTAAAATTTTGATTTCAATGTTTTTAAGTATGTGGAAAATCACATCAACATATATGTAATTTGTGAACATAAAATTATCTTTTATTAGTGTAAGAAAATTATTTGATTAAATAATTTGAATCTCCCTATTAAGGATGTTACATAAAATTTTCATAAGCATAGTCATATTGATTCTAATAATTAATTAGAAACATTCTATCTAATTACTTTTTTCATTTGAAAATTTTGACAAATTTTGACCTTGTGACTAATGTTTATAAAAAACTAAGCTAGGAATAAGTCAAACAAATTAAATAATTAATGTATAAAAACCAAAGGTATGGCATAAAACCAATCCAAGGCATAATTATTTATATTTGTATTAAAATTATTAGTTACAAGTAAATAATTATGATAAAAAGTCATGAAGTTGTTTCATGTTATTTGGGTTTTATACACAACATGCTAAATAAATAAAACTAATTTAATGCAATATGCAATGTTCATAATTCAATAATATGTGCTAAATTATGAACATTACATATTTAAACATGTGCAATAAATATAGTAATATTATAGGCATTGAAGTGATAAATATAGTGTATCTTATTTCATGTTATATATCTAACTATGTTAGTGACTTGGAATCATATCATGATAGTGAATAGGCTTTGTGATCTACTCACTCTATGCATTCATTTTTTTTCCTCTTGGACACTTACATTATGTCCATGACATTGTGTATCTATTTGGTCCTTTACAATGTGTCAGGATGTGTACTAATTATAGAAAATAAGTAAAACCCTATAAATTTTGCCTTATATCTCCTATGACTTAGGTAAAATTTGGTTGACATGTGAGTTGAGATAACCCTAGCAACCCTAGCTGTTGCTAAGTGATGACTACATAGACATACAATTTTAAGAGGGCCTCAAATTCACATTTAGTTTTCCCTCATACATATGTGTTTGGAATGGTGATTCTAAAACTATATGATATTTATCCTATTAAAACCCTTATTAAAACAAAAAAAAGTGAAAATTGACCTTTCAAATGCTTCAGACTTTTAGTTATAGTAATATGATGTAATTTGGTATCTTGGGATGTAAATTATTTTGATAATTTTGAAACTTTCTTAGTAATGCTTCATGATATGAAAAAAACTATAGACTTATATATATATATATTGATTTAGGTCTTAGTGTCACCTAAAAATATGAAAAAAAAAATATGGGGTTAAACAAATTGTCAGAATGTAAAAAGTATAACATACACTTAAAATATAAGTTTAGACACTTGCATCGACATAGATATCTGACCCAAATGGATGTGTCTAGAGGATAAAAACATAGATATAACAAAAACATAGGTAGGGATCCTTAATATACATTGATAAAAATAAATTATGCAATGTATAGGCCCAAAGGGGTATTAAAAAAAGTGATGTAAGATGGAATCAAAGAGGTCCATATGAGATGACACCATTAGATATCTAACTTTTTATCAAGAGACCTACACATGCAAAAAGAAAAGAAATCATATTATGAAATTGTACTTATACCAAATATGGGTATCTACATTCCCCCTCTTTAATCTAGTAATGCATGTAACTGAAATTACTAGTTTTAAGGGAAAAAATGCATACCTTGGTGTGTATAAAAAACATTGTATTTTCTTTATCTATTTAAACATTTTGATTGAATGTTTTACCTATAATAAAAATCATGTCACAAATTAATCAATATATATATATATATATATACATATATATATATATATATATATATATATATATATATAATTTATAGATGATAAATAATAAAAAGAATAAATAAAAGGGAATGCATAGAATATGCTTATGTATGTGTTGCATAGTGATGTATCTAAAATATTGGATCTACTTTGGACACTGAAGAAGTAGAATAGTGCATGAGGTCTCATCCATATTATGGATAAGAAGATAAATGAGTTCACAAGTTGTCAACTATGTTTAACTATGGAAGCATTGTATCTAGAGTGGGGAAATTTTGGAGGAGAACATGCCCCCAACCTAGTATAGGAAGACTGATGCTTTAGTCATTGAGAGTATCAGATCTCAACTAGTATACTCGAGTATAAACATATATAAATATATCTTGGTGAATGATGAGTGATTCAAGTCAAGCCCATCATATAAATATGGTGGGATTGTATGATTTAATCACTCTAATAAATAAATAGAACAAAATTATGAAAATAGATAAGACACAATGATAGTCTATAAAATTCCATCTTGGGTATAATAATAATCCATAATACAATAAAAGTCCATAATATAAAAGTAGTAAATAGTGATTTGGTGTAAATAGAAGGAATGAACCCTTGTTTATGCCCCTTACCATAACCAATGTAAATAGTAGTTTTATACATAGATTGATGTATTTTTATTAGCATAAGTACCACTGCTATTTAATATGTGTGGACAACTAATTTTGACCACTTTCATTCCTAAATTGACATTTAGTTTAATTTCTAGAAAATGACATATTCTAAGCCTAAAAATCATCTGAATTGCTAAAATTTATCCACTTAAGGGACTTAATTAACCATAAATGTGGTAAGGCTAGCTTATTTGGTGTATTATTTTATATGCATCCCTAACTTGGTTCAATTCTAACCTTAGTCAAATTACGACCTAGTAATTTGAAACTTTTGGCATGATAATGCATTATATCATAACATTTGAATCAATTACCAAAATCTAAAAATCACTAAGAAAGACTAATTATATTACAAATCCTAATTAACTTGCCTAAGAAAAAATCCTAAATCAAATTAGTGAATTTCATTTAATAAAAAAGTAATTTTAGGCAAAAATGAAGTCAAAGAGTCAAATGAGCTAATAAAGTGATTTATTATCTCCTGAATATTCAAAAATATGACTCAGACCTCAAAAATATCTAAAGTCAGTTGTCATGCCTCATAAATATCAGAAATAGAGGTGTCATAATTTCATGAGTGCCTTAAACCCTCTTAGAATTAGACTAACTTAACCAACATTAATTTATACTCAACCCAAGTTAGAATTTAACCCAACCTACATATGGTTGTATTTATTTCATTGAGATATAAATACAAGTGCCCACATCATTGATAAACAATATTTTGTGATTAATGTTATTCTATAGGAATACCTTATTGAAGTCTTTAAGAGTAGTGTTATTATGCACCAAATTTTATATTTATGCAATATTACTAAACTTAGCAATAAGAATATAAAACCAAATGACACCAATAGGAATGGATAAAAGAGAAAAAATAAAAATAATGAGAACATTATTACCTTCATTCTTACCTATTTATAACTCTATTCCATGATTTATGATTGCATATTAGACTCAAGTTGACATTATGATGGCATGATATTGGATTTTGATGATGAATGCTTGATTCATGGACTAACTTGGATTGATTATGAGAATTATAGATTATAGTTGGCTCCAATGGAGGAGTGTCCTTAGTTAAATAAAGGAAGGGGGGAGATATCTATGCTAATATTCAAATTTAGAGGGAGAAGATCAATGGATGGGGATTATCCAGGAAATTTAAAATTCCTTGGAAGCCTCTATATTTAGATGCTTCTAGAGAGGAGGTGGAGGTTTAGGGAAGGTTCTATATTTGGAGAAATCTATAAACCTTTTTATGGAGTAATGATGATTATATGGGGATTAGATAGGCATTAGGTGGATAACTAGGGACTAAGAGTGTAGGAGAACGTGAGAGTAGGCCTAGTAGGTGGTTAGGTGGAGTCATGGGAATTTAAAATTCCCAAATAATAGGTAAGAAGGGTTATAATAGGACAATACAATATTTAAGATATATTAATGAGGACATGGTATATAATAAGGTTAGTAGATTAATAGTAATAGATGGGGGCATTAGATAAATAGACTAGGAAGGGGAGATTAATTAGTAGAATAAATTAGGATAAATGAGATAAGTAGAATTAGTGTCAACTAATAGGAATATTATTGACATTAATGAAGCATGAAATTGTATATTCATACATTTTTACCCTCTTTGAAAGGGAATTTTGAGTGGAGAGAAGTGGAAGGAGTAATGCTCTTTAAAAAAACCATATTATGAATGAATGTTAGTAGATGATGTTAGTGGAAATGATGGCCCCTCGAGGGGACATGTGGGGAAGAATGAGACAGATGGCCACTCAAAATAAGAAGCAAGGGGTGGGATGAAATGGATAGATAAGGGGATGGGATGTGAGATGTGAGATTAAGTATTAAGGAGATAAGTCTGACTTGAGCAATGAGCTACAAATTGATGATGCCCCTGGTAAAGACACATGCATAGGGAGTAGAGATGAGTGGGTCATAGTCATTGACACATACCAAGGGGGAATAAAATATAAAATGATGATTATTAGTTCAAAAGGATACAATATTTAGACTATCCCAAATAATTATGCATACAAATGAGAGCTATCATCCAAGATAAGATAAAGACATGATAATATTGATGATGGGTGTAGCTTAAGGCTAAATAGATCAATATTATGTAGGTGATGATAGAGAATAATTAATATGATTGAGTGACCAATATTTATTGTAGAAAATAAATGATCCATAATGTGATGATTCTCCTAACAAGGACACATGCAAGGGAGTAATAATCATTCAGTGATTGATTGAATAAAAGATGTTTGTGGTGATTTTGTCAAGCCCAATTGATAGGTGCAGGTGATTAATGGAAAATATTAAGGAGATGATAATGGTGATTGATCAATATATTTAATGATTATAACCCAAGGATTTTATTGATTTAAGACTAGAGGATGATGAGAGAGATAGTGGTCAAGATATCTTTGGGCACTAAAAGGTGACCAAGTGCTGCCTAAATAGTCTAGAAAGACCTCAGGCTAATGTAATTCTAATTCTTGGATAAATTATAAGTGATGGAGGAGATAATAATGATGATAATGAGGGTTAGTGATTATAAATGGAAGATGATGATAATTATTATGCTTACTATTATTTTAAGGATATAATTCAGATAATGAGATGAAGATGATAAGGATAAAAGATGGGATGTTAGTTGGATGAGTTGATAGGATTAGATTAATGATTGGTAATAAGGATGATTAGATGATTAGATCAATGATGAGGTGTAGGTGATTAATACATCACAAATGTCATAAATATCATCATATTATAAGTAATCCATTAAATATATCACTTGATAGTATGCCCCATGATTAAGTAGGACCAATAAGACATTGATCCAATGTGCGTAAAGTGGGAAAATATTGAACTCTACATCCTTGAGGGAACTTATAAGAATTGGTGACGTTATAACATCCCTATTAATTGGCCCAATATACAAAAATAGAGATGATTAAAAAAAACATAAAACAAACAAGATATATACATGATATAAGACATGCACACAAAACAAACAAGTAACACACACAAATATCTACATGCAATGTTATAATGTCTTACATAATGATGGGATGAGTGATTGGGTGATGGTTTAGATGATCATGATGTGATTGTGGACTTAGGATGGACTTATATTGGGGATAGACTAATAAGAATGATGATGATTGACTAGTGATTTGGATAAATGTATGGACTTAAATGAAATACTAAGATTAAGATAAGGATATGGATGTGAAGATGACCAAGGATTAATGAAAGACAAAACCTTACAAGATTCCCATCTATAAAGATGAGGATTGATGGGATCAAATACCTCTTACACTATTAAAGAAATGATTTGATGGGTGCTAGGTGTGAAGAGGAAATGAAATGATAATGTTGAGATCAAGTACCATTCATACTAGCCAAAAATGATTTGATGGGTGCTAGGTATGGAAAGGAATTGCTAGGTAAGTGATCGGTGCTAAATTAAAATTTTAGAAAAGGCTATGAATGTCAATACTTCTTAGCCAAAAAGATGATGAAGATATGGTAGGATGGGTGACCACTCTGATTTGGTACCAAGATGGAATGTGTTATCCAAAGATGGGAAAATATGAGATGGATGGATATGGATATGACTATGGGATGAGGCATAATACAAGACATAATGGGATTAATTTTGGATTTTTTAAATTTTATAATTTATAGGGTTTTTGGAATATTTCAATTTTTAGGGATTTTTTGGAATATCTATGTACACTATACAAAAGGGGTTACTATCAAATGGAATATTGATCCTAGAAACTAGGATGAGGATGGATGGAATGATGGATGAGTGACAAGAAGATGAGGTTGATGTTGACCAAGGAAGAATGGACTAGGGATTGCCAATGACCACATTGGGAAAGAACTAAATTTTTAGTTTCCTAAGTGTTCATTGGAGGATATGCCAAGATGATTGAAAAAATAGTCCTCAAGATGCCTTCCTCTTCCTTATGAATGCCAAGATAGGGAGAAAGGAGGGACATAATAGGATGCATGATATGATGATGTATGATTGGTAAGGATAATGGATGGATATTTGTAAAGTGAATTATAGGCATTGATGTGATAAAGATAGTGTATCTTATTTCATGTTCTGTATCTGACTATGTTAGTGACTTGGAATCATATCATGATAGTGAATAGGCTTTGTGATCTGCTCACTCTGTGTATTAATTATTTTTTCCTCTTGGACACTTACATCAGGTCCATGAGATTGTGTATCTATTTCATCCTTTATAATGTGTTAGAATGTGTAATAATTATATAAAATAAGTAAATCCCTATAACTTTTTCCTTATATCTCTTATGACTTAGGAAAAATTAGGTTATCATGTGATTTGAGCTAACCCTAACAACCCTAGTTGATGATAAGTGATGCCTACATAGACATATAATTTTAAGAGGGCCTCAAACTCACATTTAGTTTTCCTTCCTACATATGTGTGTGGAATGGTGATTGTGAAACTATATGATCTTTCTCCTATTATAACCCTTAGTAAAAGAAAAAAAAGTGAAAATTGACCTTTCAAATGCTTTAGACTTTCAGTTATAGTAATATGATATCTTGGGATGTAAATTATTTTGATAATTTTGAAACTTTCTTAGTAATTATTCATGATATGAACAAAACTATAGACTTGTGTGTGTGTGTGTGTGTGTGTGTGTGTTTGGATATCTTTATTTTGAATTAAATCTTAGTGGAACACGAAAATATGACAAAAAAATTAAAATATGGGGTTAAACAAATTGTTAGAATGTGAAAAGTATAACATACACTTAAAACATAAGTTTAAACACTTGCATTAAGGTTTGAAAATTGCATCGACATAGGTGTCTAACCTAGATAGATGTGTCTAGAAGGTAAAAATATAGATATAAAAAAAACATAGGTAGGGATCCTTATTATACATGGATAAAAATAAATTGTAAAATGCATAGGCCCAAAGGGGTATAAAAACAAGAGAAATAAGATGGAATCAAAGAGGTCCATATGAAATGACACCACTAGATATCTAATTTTTTATCAAGAGACCTACACATGTAGAAAGTTATGAAATCATATTATGAAATTGTACTTATACCAAATATGGGTATGTAAATTGCCCCTCTTTAATCTAGTAATGCATGTAACTGAAATTACTAGTTCTAAGGGGGAAAATGCATAACTTGTTTTCTAAAAAAACATTGTATTTTATTTATCTCTTTAAACATTATACTTGAATGTTTTACCTATAATAAAAATCATGTAAAAAATTAATCAATGTATATAATTTATAGATGATAAATAATAGAAAGAATAAATAAAAGAGAATGGATAGAATACTCTTGTGTATGTGTTGCATAGTGATGGATATAAAATCATGGATCTACTTTGGACACTAGAGAAGGGGAATAGGACATGAGTCCTCATCCATATTATGGAAAGGAAGATAAATGAGTTCACAAGTTGTCAACTATGTTTAACTATGGAATTATTATATCTAGAGTGGGGAGATTTTGGAGGAGAACATGCCCCCAACATATTATTAGAAGAGTGGTGCTTTATTCATTAAGAGTATCACATCTCAACTAGTATACTCAAGTGCAAACATATATAAACATATCTTGGTGAATGATGAGTGATTCATTCAAGCCCATCATATAAATATGGTGGTATTAGATGATTTAATCACTCTAACATATAAAGAGAATAAACCTATGAAAATAGATAAGACACAATGATAGTCTATAAAATTCCATCTTGGGTATAGTAAAAATGCATAATACAAAAAAGTCCATAATATAGTAGTAGTAAATAGTGATTCAGTGTAAATACAAGGAATGAACCATTGTTCATGCCCCCTACCATAACTAATGTAAATAGTAGTGTTCTACATAGATTGATGTATTTTTATTGCATAAATACCACTACTATATAATATGTGTAGACACCTAATTTTTTCCACTTTCAAGCCTAAACCAACATTCAGTTCAATTTATAGAAACTAACATATTTTAAGCCTAAAAATATATATGAATTGCCCAAATTCATCTGTGTATGGGATTTAATTAACCAAAAATGTGGTGAAGGTAACTTATTTAGTTTATTATTCTATAAGCATCCTTAACCTAGTTCAATTCTAATCTTAGTCAAATTACCACCTAGTAATTTGACACTTTTGGCATGATAATGTATTATAGCATAACATTTAAATCAATTACCCAAATTTTAAAATCACTAAGAAAGACTAATTATATTGAATATCCTAAGAAAAAATTCCAAGCCAAATTAGTGAATTTCATTTAATAAAAAAGGAATTTTAGCCAAAAATGAAGTCAAAGAGTCAAATGAGCTAATAAAGTGATTTATTATCTCATGAATATTCAAAAATATGACTCACACCTCACAAATATCTAAAGTGAGTTTCCATGCCTCATAAATATCAGAAATAGAGGTGTCAAGATTTTATGAGTGCCTTAAACCCTCTTAGAATTAGACTAACTTAACCAACATTAATTTAGACTCAACCCAAGTTAGAATTTAACCTAACCTACCTATGGTTGTAGTTATTTCATTGAGATATAAATACAAGTTCCCACATAATTGAGAAATATGATTTTGTGTGTAAGTTTATTCTATAGGAATACCTTATTGAAGTCTTTAAGAGTAGTGTTATTGTGCACCAAATTTTAGATTTATGCAATATTACTAAACTTAGCCATAAAAATATAAAACCTAATGAAACTAATAAGAATGGATAAAAGAGACAAAATCAGAATAACAATAAATTTTTTACCTTCATCCTTCATTCTTTACAAATCCATTCTAGGATTTATGATTGCATATTAGACTCAAGTTGACATTATGATGGCATGATATTGGATTTTGATGATGAATGCTTAATTCATGGACTAACATGAATTGATTGTGAGATTGGTAGATTCTAGTTGGTTCTAATGGAAAAGTTTCCTTGGTTAAATAAAGGAAGGGGGAAATATCTATGATAAGATTCAAACTTAGAGGGAGAAGACCAATGGATGGGGATTATCCAAAGAATTGAAAATTCCTTTAAAGCCTCTATATTTAGAGGCTTCTAGAGAGGAGGGAGAGATTTATGGAAGGTTCTAGATTTGGAGGAAACTAAAAACCTTCTTAGGGACTAATGATGATTATATGGGGATTAGATAGGGATTAGGTGGATAAATAGGGACTAGGAGTATATGAGAGCCTAGGAGTAGGCCTAGTATGTGGTTAGGTGGAGTCATGGGAATTTAAAATTCCCAAATAATAGGTAAGTAGGGTTAGAATAGGATAGTGGGATATTTAAGATAGATTAATGATGAGATGGGATATAATAAGGTTAGTATATGAAGATTAATATATAGGAAATTAGATAAGTGGACTAGGAAGGGGGGATTAATTATTAGAATAAATTAGGATAAATGAGATAAGTGGAATTAGTGTCAACTAATAGGAATATTAGTGACATTAATGAAGTAAGAAATTTTAGATGCATACATTTTGACCCACATTGAAAGGGAATAGTGAGTAGAGTTAAGTGGAAGGACTAATGGTCTTTCAATAAAAACCATGTTATGAATTAATGTTAGTAGATGATGTTATTGGATATGATTCCCCCTTGAGGGGACATGCAGGGAAGAATGAGATGGATGACCACTCAAAATAAGAAGCAAGGGGTGGGATGAGATGGACAAACAAGGGGATGGGATACGTGATCTGAGATAAAGGATAAAGGATATAAGTTTGACTTGAGAAATGAGATACAAATTTATGATACCCGTGGTAAAGACACATGCATAGGGAGTAGAGATGAGAGGGTCATAGTTGTTGACACATCCCAAGGGGGAATAAACCATAACATGACAATGATTAGATTAAAAGGATGAAATATTTAGACTATCCCAAGAAAGGATGCATTCAAAGGAGAGTTATCAACCAAGATAAGATATGGACTTGATAAGATTCATGATGGGTGTAGCTCAAGGCCAAATAGATCAATATAATGTAAGTGATGATAGAAAAGAATTAATATGATTGAGTAACCAATATTTGTGTTAAAAAATAAATGATACATAATGTGATGATTCACCTAAAAAAGACACATTAAAGGGAGTAATAGTCAATCAGTGATTGATTTAATAAAAGATGAATGTGGTGATTTTTTCGAGCCTAATTAACAGGTGCAGACAATAATTGGAAAATATTAAGGAGATGATAATTGGGATTGATTAATAGGTTGAATGATTATATCTCAATTATTTTATTGATGTAGGACAAGAGGATGATAAGAGAGATATTGGTTGAGCTATCCTTGGGCACTAAAAGGTGACCAAGTTCTACCTACATATTCTAGAAAGACCTCAGGCTGATGTAGTTCTGACTCAGGGATAAACTATAAGTGATAAAGGAGATAATGAGGGTTAGTGATTAGAAATGGAGGATGATGAGAATTATTATACTTATTATTATTTAAAGGATATGATTTAGATAATGAGATGAAAATTATAAGGATAAAATATGGGATGTTAGTTGGATGATTTGAGAGGATTAGATTAATGATTGGTAATCAGGATGATTAGATGATTAGATTAATGATGAGGTGTAGATGATCAATACATTATAAATGTCATAAATATCATCATAGTATAAGTAATCCATTAAATATATCACTTGATAGTATGCCCCATGATATAATTAGGACCAAGAGGACATTGAACCAATGTGCTTAAAGTGGGCAAACATTGAAATCTACATCCTTGAGGGCACTTTTAAGCATTGGTGACCTCATAACATCCCCTTTAATTTCCAAATATACAAAAAGAGAGATGATGCAAAGAATAACATAATAAAAATAAGATATATACATGATATAAGACATACGAATAAAACAAACAAGTAACACAAATATCTACATGCAATGTCACAATGTCTTAACTACTAATGGGATGAGTGATTGGGTGATGGGTTAGATGATCATGATGTGATTATGGACATAGGATGAGCTTGTATTGGTGATATAATAATAATAATGATGATGACTGACTAGTGATTTGGATAAAGGTATGGACTTAAATGAGAGACTAGGATTAATATAAGGACATGGATGAGGATATAGATGTGAAAATGACCAAGGATTATCGAAAGATAAAACTTTGAAAGAGTCAAATATATAAAGATGAGGATTGATGGGATAAAATACCTATAACACTAGCAAGGAAATAATTTTAAGGGTGCTAGGTGTGAAGACGCAATGAAATGATTGTGATGAGATCAAGTAGCTTTCATACTAGCCAAAAGTGATGTGATGGGTGCTAGGTATGGAAATGAATTTATAGGCAAGTGATCATTGATAAATTGAAATGTTGGACAAGGATATGAATGTCAATAATTCCTAGCTAAAAGGATGATGAAGATATGGCAAGATGGGTGACCACTCTGATTTGGTTCCAAGATAGAATCTACTATCCAAAGTTGGGAAAATATGAGATAGATGGAGATGGATGAGACTAGGGGATGAAGCATAAAAAAAGACAAAATGGGATTACTTTTGGATTTTTCAAATTTTATAATTTTTAGGGGTTTTTATAATATTTCAATTTTTAGTGATTTTTTGGAATATGTATGTACACTATACAAAAGGGGTTACTAGCAAAATGAATACTAATACTAGAAACTAGGATGAGGATGGATGGAATGATGGATGAGTGACAAGAAGATGTGGATGATGCTGACCAAGGAAGAATGGACTAGGGATTACCAATGACCACATCAAGGAGGAACTAAATGTTTAGTTTCTTGAGTGTTCATTGGAGGATATGCCAAGATGATTGGAAAATAGTTATCAAGACAACATTCTCATCTTTATGAACATCAAAATAGGGAGAAATGAGGGAAATAATAGGATGCATGATATGATGATGGATGATTGGTAATTATAATTTATGTATTGATGGATATTGCCCCTAAGTGTTGAGGTATAATGTATATAATGGATTATTTTACCATGATGCCAAAAATTGGTTTTCATCATGGTACTTTCCTAAGGCACTAGAAGACTAGTTTTCACCATTGGATTAATGTTTTTTTCTTTTTTTTCTTTTTTTATGTTTTGTGATTTTTATGACTTTATTAGACATCTCATTCTATTGGAGAAGGGTGAGATGTAAGATAGTTGATACTACATGTATTTTTAGCCAACACCTATTTTGAGGATATGTGATTCTAGGATCATGTCATTATTGTTGGATATATGAGGGTATATATTACCTTAGTTGATGTTTGATAGAGACCCCTCCAAATATCAAGACCATGTGTCTTTGTTTCCCCTAGGAGAGACAATGTTGTTTAGGGAGGTGATGTGAGGTATGTATTTGATTAGATTTTGATAAGGATGTATGGGACTAAAATGGATGGTAGGACTTAATGAGATTATGGGTTCATGATAGGATGGTATAATGGATGATTTAGGATGAGGAATATCAATTTCATACATCATTGGAGATGTTAGACATTATTTATTTTATTGGTGCCATGTGATAAAAGACTTTAAAATGTCCAAGACACTTTGAATTTATTATTCATCTTTATTTTGATCACTTGATGGATAATCATCCATGCTTTTGACATTATTTGGATTTGGACTAACCCCTAGTGCTTGATTATGGGATTCACCAAGGGAGATTGATTTTTGACTTGATAAATGATGATTTTGACTCTGATGGTCCCCTAGTGCCTGATATGGGGATTCACTAGGGTAAGACATTTTTAGATTAGGTCGATGATTTTAATCTTCTCAATTTTGACTGAGGGGATAAAACATGAATTGATTATTATTTATAACTTATGAAATATAATTTTAAAACTTTGTACTTGTAGCACACATTATATTTCTTAAAGAAGGATCTAATGATGTATTGTCCTTTTCATCCTTATAAAGGGAGGTGATCAAATGGTCATTGATAGGAAGAAAGGGGTCAAAAATGGATGAAGGTGGAGGAGATGGTATGATGAGGTCAATGAGTGGTGATGGGGAAGCATGTTAGTCATAGGGGTTCCTAGGAGACCTAGTTTCAACATCAGGGAAAATCTCCTCAAGATCAATAAAAGGATCATTAGGACTAGCCATAGTAGATGTATCCAAAGGAGGATCATATTCACTCTAACAATCTTTAATAGATAAAGTTTGTAAGAACTCTATTATGACTTCATCATCCTAATTTGGATCAACAGATATGCCTAGTGATATATCAGAGGTATATGTATTAAGAGTATCCTAAAAAAGATAGGTATTATCAGTAGTTGTAATATATTCATATATAAGTGTTGAACATGATCCTAATGATGATAAAACTTGTGTTAGATACTGATGTACAAGATGTAATGATACTAGTGGGATATTTATGATCTATAATTGACCTCTCAAGAAGGGGTATCTGAGGTGATGAGTGAGAGGGAGATGATGGATGAATGATGGGTTTGATAATGATAGGATCATGGAAGGAATCATGTAAGATGGGGGGCACTAGGATCATGGGGAATATACTTTACTTTGATGGAGAATTTGTCAAAAATAGGAGTGGTGTCTTAACCTTGGCTTAGAAGGGGAAGAGATTGATCATGGTTGAGAATGGAATCTTCGCATTCCTTCTCTTGTTCACCCAAGGGTATAGATGCATCAAGTTCATCCTTAATTACTATTTCACCATGATTGATGATTTATTTGACATAATATTGGAAAGGTCAACATTGATTAATGGTATGCCCCCATGTTTGATGATATGCATAGTATTGATTATCTTTATACTAGGAAGGTTTAAGCTTGGTGAGATCAATATGTTAGATAGGTGGATATACCATCATGTTGGAGGTGAATAATTAGTGTAAAAGAGATTATATGGATATAAGAAGGGGATTATAAGGACCCACTTCACTCATATATATGGAAGCATTGGAATTTAGATCATATGGAGTTTGATGTGACCTAGTGGATGGACTAAAAGTAGGCAAGGTGTCCAAGATTAGATTCCCTTTGATAGTACATGAAAGGGTAATGGATGGTTTATGGATAGTGGGTGGTTGATTGGTATGAGACTCACATGAAGTGGCTTAGATGGGAGGTGAAATGAGCTGAAAGAGATCAACATCTTTGGGAAGTGGTACACCCATCATAATAAACTTTAAGAGTATTTCATCCTTATGAGTAGCTATGTATTGGTTTATGAAAGTGGCGTATAGCTCCATGGATGATGTATGATGGGAGGGAGGCTAAGCATTAAGGATGGTTTCTTGAAAAAAGTGGGTCTAATGATCGAGCTAGTATGATAGGTGATGATTAGGTAGACTAAATGTGATTAGGATGATATAAGACTAAGGCTAGATTTTAGATAGATAGTTCAAATAGTGCTAATGTCCTATAAATGATGTGTAATTATCAAGATATTAAAAGTATTGAGGATTTTATGGGTTCCTAGATTCAAACTAGAAAGAGGATGATATGATGGGTGTTAGTTATGAATAGGCAAAGATGATAGAGACTAGATTGATGATGGGTTTACTAGATTGAAAGGTGACAAAGTGATAAGATGCAAGAAGAATATTGTCTAGAGATTTGACCAATGGGATGTGTGACAATAGATTAAGATGATATGGATGATAAAAGGACTAGTTCAAGCCTTAGACTAATGTGCTCAATATGGGATGGAATAAGATTATGTGATGAAGATGGTGATTTAATGTGGGGTAATGTGGTGATGAAATGATCAAGGGTAGGATGAATAGGGTGTGGATGTTATGGAAACTAGTGTGACCTAGAAACCCAACTAGGATAAGATATGATGAGGTTAGACTAGATGGGTGATGAAAACAAGATCAAGATAAATGATTTGATATGGACTTAGGATAAGATGTGTAGGATATGATTAAAATAGGATAAGATTAAAAGATGTAAAGGATATACAAAGGATAATAAAAAAGGACACAAGGGTATATAAGGTATGATTTAGGGTATGTGATGGAGTATGACTAATGATTGGTGAGACTAGAATAGGATGTGATTTAAAAGGATGTATAAGAGAATAAAGATATGTAAAATAAGATTAAGACAAGAATATACAAGCTGATGAGATAATGAGACAAGATTATATAAGATGATAAGGACTATGGATAAGGTGGACTTAGGATAAAATGTGGATAACAAGGTGATATGTGATAAGTAGGATATGCCTATACTAATATAGGATATGGAATAGGATGGTGATAAGAGATAGTGTGTATAAGGAAAATGATGACAAGGATGTAAAAAATGATGTGCAATGACCTAGATAGGTGTATAGGTTTAGGTGAAAGGTTGAGTCAGCTCATAAACAACATAGGTCGAGCACAATACACATCTAGTCAAATAAAACACAAACCTATGATTAATAAACTGATGGGTGTGTAACTTGATGCCTGCACCATCTAACAACTTAATGGGTGAGGCTATAGGCTAGTGACCCATTATAGTATTAACTAAACCCTAAAAACACTACTTATAATCGATGGCTACTGTAGATATGATATTGACTCCTAAAACAATACACCTATTAAAATCAAAGGATCTTATTCTAGGTTTTCACAATGCTATCTAGGTACATCCCATATATACATGAAGGTACAGTGGTTCCTAAGTCGGTGTAGGGTGTTGTCTAATGCCTAGTTTAGAGAATTAATTCTTCCCCTTCATGGATGACTTGTATGGGGTCAATTGCTTA
Source organism: Torreya grandis (assembly GCA_037957365.1). NCBI lineage: Eukaryota > Viridiplantae > Streptophyta > Pinopsida > Cupressales > Taxaceae > Torreya > Torreya grandis. The sequence goes on along the minus strand of JARHVA010003345.1, from coordinate 828,035 downwards.
GCCTAACAATAGCTATCCCTAATTTTTATACTCCACTAAAACATGGAGTTTTGTTAGTGCATGATGATGAAATCCATGACACTAACCCCTATATACTAAGCCCATGCATGGGGATTAATTCCATGTCACATGTTATCCTAGGGGGGTTAACAAATAAGAAAAACATGATATGATTAATTAACTAATTAATTATCTGTGTGAGGGACATGATATAATGATTATTTAAAAGTTAACACACACATATATGAAAGTAATTATATACAAAGAATTTTTTTTACAATAAGACAAAATAGGTAATTAATTTTTAAAGTGCCTAATGGAATCTTTGGTCGATGACCTACAAGCCCATGGGTTAGTATTTTAAGACGACACACAAGAGAGGAGTCCTACAATAAAAAGGTTAGTAGTTTTTATGATTTAAATAAATTCCACTCTCTACAAATATAGAAATGCATAGATAAATACCATAAATAGAGATGACAAATTCACAATTGGGGGGGGTCAAAATCACAATTTGCAACTTGAGATTTTGTAGCTAGGAGATGGCCATAACATTTACCTACAGAATTATGGTTAGGTAGATAAAATCATGACTCAAGTTAATAAAATAACTACTATCAATATATCAATAGTGGAAGTTTTGTCATAACCACAAAACCTTGATTTTTGATGATAAAATCGCTATTGTATACAAATTGAGAGTTGTAATTTTTCTACAAATGATAAAACTTCCAAAAATTTAGTATATGTTATCAAAATAGATGTTTATACAAGTTAAGGTAGGTTATCTAAATTCCCAAAATGTTTTATTTACAAGTGACCTCTAATATATTAAATAATTTTATTTATGATGTATCAAAATTTCAAAATGGACACTTAAATTTTTAACAAAATTTTGACCAGATGTAAACAATAAAAGTTGTCTTTATACAAAAATGATATCCTAAATTTACCTACTAATATTTAAATATGAACATTAAATAAAATGATAGCCAAAATTACCAAAATTAAAAAATCATGATTAAGACTAGAGTATTTCTAATCTATAGTGCAATCTCACAAGTCCAAAAATGCCAAAGGTTATAATTTTGTTGAGACATGGGAAAAGGTCAAAGACTAGTATGGGTGTGTCTTGGGAGGACCTTCTAGATTTACCCTTTCCCTACTATACCTAAAAATCACACCAAAAAAGAATAAATTTTATAGAGATAATAACTTATTATAAAAATATGTTTAGTTAGTAGACATGTAGTTAAAAGTCTCCCTCCAGAACAAACACAAGATGGGGCAACTGAATGATGATAAACCTTCCAAAATATAAATACTATCAAAATATAAACTATAGGGGATAAGGATAGTGGTCAAACATTAAAATTTTATAAAACCACAACTCATGATCCCAATACTATGATTACAAGGGTGATATCATGAATGGGTAAGTCACAATATTGTGACTTAGGTTTTGACTAATAAATTCATTCTTGACCCTCTTTTAACCTTATTTCTTGTACACATAGGGCTATAAATATAGAAAATATACATGAATGTTCAAAAATGATGGCACATGGGGTTAGATAAAAGGTGGATCAATAGATTAAGTAGGTGACTTTACCCTTACATTCAAAACTTACAATATCATAACTATCGATGACGAAATGTTTCTATTTATAGGACAAAGTCATGACTTGCAAAGTCATGTTTTTGTTTGAGGATGGAGACCTAAAAATATAGATCATTATAAAAATCATAAGTAGGATAGACAAAATCATGACTTGTAAAAAATAATTATAAATCACTAGTTGTGATATTGATGAAGGGATAAAACCTTCATGATTAAGACATATGATTAGTGGTCACTATGAATGGTTAAGGCAAAATCATGACTTATGGGGCCAATATCATGACTACATAGGATAATGTCATGATTACTAGTAAAATATCACAACTATAACCTATGCACATAAAAATTCCAAAAATGTTGAGGCTTCTTTGGTCCAATTGACCTTACAAGTTAGTAAAAACATAACTAACATGAAAAATGGATTAATTGGGAGTAAGTGGTCCCATTGTAGTCACCAAAATGTGCACCAAATTTTAGATTTATGCAATATTAATAAACTTGGTAATAAAAATAAAAAAACCTAATAACACCAATAAGAATGGATAAAAGAGATAAAATCATAATAGAAAAACATTCTTACCTTCATTCTTACCTCTTTAAAACTCCATTCTAGGATTTATGATTGCATATTAGACTCAAGTTAACATTATGATGGCATCATATTGGATTTTGATGATGAATGCTTGATTCATGAGTATCATGGATTGGTTGTGAGAATTATAGATTTTATTTGAATCCAATGGAGGAGTGGCCTTGTTTAAAAATAGGAAGGGGAAAGATCTATGACTAATATTCAAACTTAGAGGGAGAATATCAATGGATGGGGATTATCCAAGGAATTTAAAATTCCTTGAAAGCCTCTATATTTAGAGGCTTCTAGAGAGGAGGGGAAGGTTTAGGGATGGTTCTAGATTTGGAAGAATCTAGAAACCTTCTAAGAGACTAGTGAACATTAGATGAGGATTATATATGGATTAGGTGGATAACTAGGGACTAGGAGTATAGGGGAACCTAGGATTATAATAGCATAGGTGGGGTCATGAGAATTTAAAATTCCTAAATAATAGTTAAGTAGGATTAGAATAGGATAATGGGAGATTTAAGATAGATTAATTCTGAGATGGGATAAAATAAGGTTAGTAGATGAAGAATAATAGAGGGGGGCGATTAGATAAATGGACTAAGAATGGGGTATTAATTAGTAGAATAAACTAGGATAAATGAGATAAGTAGAATTAGTGTTGATTAATAGGAATATTGGTGATGTTAATGAAGTGAGTGATTTTAGATGCATATAGTTATTAGTCCAAAATTATGCCAAGCTTCAACACCAAGCCACGAGTGACTATTAGAGAGATGCTACCATGATGGAAGAACATTGCTAAAATATTAAAATCATCATAGGCCAATCACAACACTCTTATGCCAAAAAGTAAGCATCATATGAGACCAGTGAGGTAAGAAATTTGTATTTTATTCATCTCTTTTTTATTCTCTTACTTATTATGTTATGCTCCTCTATTTCTTAGGCAAGAGGGTTTAGTCTTAGTGCATGGTTATTATTGATGTTTTCTCATTTTGACTAACAAAAGACTAATCTACTTATTATTTCCTCTTCAAACTCCTAAGCTAATAATGTCATACCTGGTGGGATGATCACCTACCTAGTAAGTATAAATGATTATCTTGGGAGATTTTTAGAGCCAAGAAAATTTCATTCTAGAGCTTAATTTCTTGATTTTTTGCTAACTTTTACATATTTAGCTTGTGATTACAGATTTGTAAATTCATGACTACGTAATTAGAAATTAAATGAGGTAAATAATAAAATCATCTATTAGATCTATAAATTCATCCTAAAAAATTGTGAAATCACTCTAGTTTAGCCTTAGCCCTGCATACCTATGAAATTGAGCTTATAAATGGTGAAATCATCAATCAATCCATGAATTTGTCCTATAGGAAAATTAGTCTTTATCTTTTCCTTTTTAAGATATCTATGAAACTATTTTACAATAGAAAATTTATCTATTTTAGTAACAATATTATTATTTGTAGTAGTGAAATCACATTTTAAGGTATAAAATTTTCATTTTTAAATTATGAATTCATTTTTTCAAGATGCAAAATCATTTACAAACCATGAAATTGAAAGAAAACTATGAAATAGTTGCTCTTTCTTTCTATGTTTTCTTGTAGGTTTTCCATAATTTTGAAATCATTTCCTAAAATATGAAATTATTTTCTTGAACAATGAAATTATTTTCTTGAACCATCAAATCATCTGCCAGAGTAGAGAAATTGTGAAAACTAGTTACAAAATCATTCAAGAACCACAAAATTACCCAATGTAAGTTTTTTACATTCAGGTTTTTCTATGTTTTTTTATGATTGAATAAAATTTTAGTTTATAGTTTACTGAATAGCTCCAAAATCATTCTATAGTGTTGAAAATTATGTCTTTGTTGAGATACCTTTTAGGGATATAACTTTTATTAAAGCATAGATTAATCCCATAACTTATTTGCATGGAATTAGGCTAAGAAAAGAGGTTTTAGGCACTTCAAAATTTCATTCAAACATACATTTGGTGCATAAAAATCATCTAAAAACTTTGTTTTTATCTTTAAAAGTTTGAAAATACCAAAAAACAAATCTAAGGGGGCAAATTTCACTTCACATTTCACTTATATTTTTAAAAATAACACAAGTCTTATATTAAGTTATCCTAAAATCTTTATTTTTGTTTATTGTTTGTGTTGGTTTTATTTTCTTGAAAATTAGTCTTTGCACATATGCTCTCCTCCCATCCCATTTAGGGAACTCGAGTGACCAAAAGAGATTTGTTCATTTCCTTGTTTATTAGTCTAATCATAGAAGGAACATGGTCTATGCTCTCTCTATGTTTGAATAACTTGGGTGATTCAAAAAATGACCTTTAAAGTCCTAGTTTCATTTATTTCTCTCATTGCACTTGGATTATGGGTAGGATTTCATTACCTCACCATGAGTTATTTATGGAAATGTCGACATAGGATTTCATATTCCAACATCATTTCAACTTCACTCCACAATAGGGTATATAAATCAGGAAACATGATAATGCAATTGTGAAGGACTAAGTGACTAGCCTCTCTGATCATAATGAAATCCTGAGTTGGGACTAGATAAACACTATAATCCACTAAGAATTACATGGATGGATTCATTATGAAAAGTATTAGACCCTTGCATAGTAAGTTATCTAGTATGAACTCAATTGACATAATTGCATATCTAGTGTTAACCACACTTATGATCATCTAGAATTCATGAAACTTACAATTTTTAGACAAACCCCACTTGTAATATAAATATTGTCAATGTAGGGTGAGTAGCCTAAAGTTACATGTCATTTTACAAATTCTTGAGAGAAGAGGGGGCCTAAAAAACCCTATTTTTCATGTGCATCTAAATTTATTAGATTAACAAATTATTTCATCTCAAGAAGGATTATATTGACATAATTTTACAATACGAAGCAACCTTGTTAGTTTTTATGGATAGGACAATAAACTTAGGTGTTTTTGTGTCTATTTATTTTACTTTAATAATTTTGAGTCTAAAATGTTTTGTTTGTATTGTCACATAATAACAAGTCTAAAACATTCACATTGTTTTTACACCCCTTTATGCTAAGAGGTGTTTTTCTATCCATTTGTGTCACACTTTTTCCTTGGAATTTTGTTCCAAATCCATTTATGTGTCTCTTTTTTAAAGGGGGCATCATTATGATGACTATTTTGTCTCAAACTTTTGCCTTATGTATTATAGTCCAAACCATTCACCATGACATTTTTTTAAGGAGCATTATTATACTACCAAATTTCTTCCAATCTCTTGTCACCTTTAAAACTAAGTACCAAGATATTGTTGTACCTATTTTGTTTCAAATGAATGGTTATGTTGCCTATTTTGGTCTATCCTTTTTTCCTAGTGACGTTTAAGTATTTTCACATTGAATCTAATAGTCAACCTTTTGAAGTGTAAATCCTAAACTAAACAATTTCATGCCAAAGCCTCATCTAATTTGGGATTAATTTTTCTACCTTTTTATGTTTAGATTGTGTTACTTGGGTTGGTTTTATATTCTATCTAAAAAACCCTTGCCTAGACCTATCACTTGTTGTTTGTTTTGTCCCTTGTTCAAATCATCCTTTTGAGCCAAGTTATTACCATTTATTTTATTTAAAGTTTGTTGTGCTAAGTTTTCAAGTGTCTTAGTTACTTTGTTCTAATAGTTTTTGTGAGTCAAAATTTGAGTCTTAAGTGATCCAATTATCAAGTGTCATCTTATCCAATTGACTAAGTTTATTTTTTTTCAAGTTTTTGTTTAAGTTTTGTGTTTCCAAGTCTATCCTTGTTTAAGTATGATTATAACCACCTTTGGGCAAACCATTTATATCTCTTGATCCTAGTTTGAAATTATTTTACTTTGTTTATGCACTCTTACAATTGATTATAAATTCATGTGGGCAAATCAGTACTCTATCTATAAATGAGTTTGAGCCTTTATTTTGCTTTTGTTGCCAATTATAACTATCTTTGGGAAAATTAGTATTATTTTGTTAGACTGCTATCACATTTGTTTTATTCTACCCTTTTCTATTTTAGTTATTTTTCCCTTTGTGTGTCTTTTATATATCCAAAGGCCCTTTTTATATATTGTTTATTAATTACCTTTAGACACCTTTTTTGTCATGTGACCTATCCATGGATCTAAACTTGCCTCATTACACATGTATTGGTACCATGTATAATATTGGCTATGGTAACTTTGTGACTAATGATTCTTTTTTTCAAGATTACTATGATGATGTCACTTATGAGATAGAAATATTATAACATCCCATACATTAAACAAAGGCATGACCCTTTAGAACATTATTTGGTAACCATACCTCCTTATCCAAGTCAAGATCTAGATCAAACCTAACAATGCCTTGCTCAAATGATGCCTCACATTGAACAAACCCAATAACAAGATTCCTATTATGTTATAAAGCTAACTCAAAAACTAGCTGTGATTCATAATTATTTGAATATAATTTGTTGGAAAACAAAAATGAAGTGATAATTAGAGCTATTACAGTAGGGGTTAGGTTTATGCTAGACTTCCCACAAGAAAGTCTGAGAATTTTGATAAGAATACCTAGTAATGAGCTATGAATTAAACCTTTTGAATAGGTATCTACTAGTTATAGACAAGATTTGGTCTAAATACCGTAATAAGACCAAAATGTGATTACAAAAGGAAAAGGTATTATGGATGAACAAATAGAATAGGTATAGTAAACATACCAGAATTATATCAACCTAGGTCATAACCTCAACACAAGGGACATTTCGTACAATCCATTTATTGAGATAGATCCATCAATAGGGAAACAAATATAATCCTTGGGCTATGCAAGTCAAAATTTAGACCCTTTTAGCCAAAGCATGTTAGTTAGTGATATGTATAATGTTCATATTTTGATGAAAGATAATGTTTTTCAAACCAAAGACCTCACTCAAAGTGTTTTGGATAGAATGCAAGTGTACTCTAATTTAAACCAAAGTGGTCTAATTTACCACCAAGCAATACCTAGCAAGTTCCTTTGAATAACATTATAAGTGGATTGTAATAATAGGGAATAGGTACACCTATTTACCAAAATAAACAAGAAAACTCCACTCCCCAACTAGTTATTTCCTTAAATGTGCAATAGGGGGAAATGAGCAAACACCAAACCAACTTACCACCACAACAAGTGCAAAAAATTATGCCACCTCAACAGGTGACAATTAATATTATGACACAACAAGCATAGACCAATGTACCTTCTCAATTTTAAACATTGCCTAACCAACAATGTATTCCTATTGGTCAAAATGTGATAGTTGTTAAAAAAAAACACTTGTCAAATCAACAAATGCACAACCATCAACACTTTCCAAATCAATATATGAACCCCCAACAAATGCCAAACCAATAAGTGTCAACCCAAAAATAGATGCCAAATCAAAAACAAGTGCCATTTCAACAAGTAATGATCTAAAATAAGTGTTTAGCCAACAACAAGGTTATTATGCAAAATATGTTTAGGTGTTTGGTAATAATTTGTTTTCACCCAATGGATATCACATGTGTAATAAGGATCAAAATACCAACACCTTTAATAATAGGGATCTAGTTATCAGTGTGTTCACTATATCCAATAGGGTTAAACAATTATACATAAAATGCCCTCCCAAGCCCACATATACAAACACATTTTGAAAAGTTAAATTCCACTACCATAGCCAAAATTCACTAACCAAGGTTATGTAATGAACCATATCCAAAATTTTCTTCAATATCAATGTATTTTGTATCCATAATATAACCCTAATGCATAAATATGCATAGTTGGTCATCTATCTAATTTAACCAACATCCCACTATATACCTACCTTGGTCAAAGTAATCTACCTTTGATTATAAAACCTACAAAAAATAGGCTGCTCTTTCTAATTTCCCATCCCAAAAGCTACCATAGATGAAGGATGCAATTCAAGTGATATAGGTTAGAAAATAAATGAATAAATTTAAACTGAAAGAGATATGTTCTTACCCATTCAACATGGAGTATTTACAAATACCATTTCCACCAGGTTATGAGCTACCTAAATTTGACAAATAGAAAGGTAAAGGTGATCTTAGAGAGCATTTGAAGGAATTATTTTTTGCCTTCCAATTAATGGTTTATAGTGATATATAATTACTTGCATTCTTCTTAAAGAGTCTGGATGGACAAGCCTTAGAATGGCTATTGAAATTATCAAAAACATTGTACCTGATTCAATGATCTCTTGAAAATTTTTGTACAACACTTATCATAAAATATAGTGCATGAGATTACTATTTTCGATCTATTCCAAGATAAAAAAATTACTTGCGATAGATTTGATGCATACTTACAACATTGGAGAGTCCTATCAAGTTAGTTTACACATAATCTAGTAGATATATAGTTGGTTGCAATATTTACCAAGAGATTACATAATGAGATATTTTATCATCTCTAGTTACAATGTGCTCATATGTTCAAAGAGGTCACAACAAAGGAAATTCATATTGAGAAATGCCTTGTCAACAAAGGCATATTCAATCTATCCTCTTCTAGATAGAACAAAAACTAGAATTAAGTCTGGAACCATAATCAGAACCAAACTCAACTACCGAATTCAATGCCACCTCAAGCCAACAACAATGATAAACCTAAACCCTAAAAACATAATAAAAATGTTATTAGAAATGGGTTTACTAAATCATGCCATTTTTAGATGGTGCAAACATTGGCTATCTATATACCTCTATCCACTCAACAACCACTTCCTCCATACATTCAACCATGATCTCCATAAAACCAATTGCTAAAAAATCAAAACCAATTATAAACCCATCCTCTAAGGAGAATACCACCAATTTCCCACTAATTTAATGACCTTCGTGAGCCTATCAAGTTTATGTTCCAAATATTAGTTCAATAAAATATGATCAATTAGCCTATACTAAAGTCATTTTCTGAGGATACTCCCTTTCCTGATCGATAAAAGGAAAATGAATTTGGTGAATACCATCGTGTTAGAGGACATTCCATAAGATGGTGTATCCACATCATACAATTGGTTGAGACCATACTAGAGAATAGAGAGATCAAGAGAGAATACCATGATCTTACAAGCAATCATAACTTAGGTATCTACTAGAATCCATTTTCCTAACACAATAAAAATAACAACCAACAATAATACCAAAAATAATAAAAATGGTAAATAACTCCACCATAGAATTAACAACAATAATTTCAACCATAAAAATAATATAAAAATGGTCAGAACCAAGGGAAAAATGATCAAACCAACCAAGGAGGTCATAATTACATTTCATATACCTACAACAATGTCTTAGGAAAGATTTTAGGTGGTCATGTGAACACCATCACTATTAAACCTAGACCAACTACAAACTGACCTAGACTTTCACACAATAATGCCTATTTGCTAAATAATACCTATCAACCTCCCTATATTGGTGATTCTTCTACAGGCCATGCTAAGAATCAAGAACCATACCATCCAATAATAATCATTCCAAGCTTTCCTACCTACCTAGCCAACTACCCAAGCCAATTTCCATATCAAGATTATGTAATCAAAACTCAAAGAGGTAGAGTTACTATTAGAGGACTACATCTAAATACTAAAAATGAGACAAATCAAAATTTTATGCCTATCAAAAATAAACCAATTAAAAAAATTGAGGGTAAGACCTATGATATTGTGGAATAACTTAGAAAGACATTTGTGCACATATCCATCATAGATTTGTTGCATATGTATATCATCCAAAAATACATCCTAAATGAGTATTTGAATCAATCCATTATGTCAAATGATATCACTCTAGATAAATTACAATCTATGGTAGGAAACTTGTCCCCTAGCCAATGTCTCACCTTTGACCAAAGTAATATGTCTTCTCTGGGCCCTCTACACAATAACATGTTTTATATTGAAGTTGGTATAATGAACTATAGAGTTAAATGTGTCTTTGTATATAATGGATCAGGTCTCAACATTATGTCTCTGAAGTTGGTCAAACATATTAGATATACAATAAATGATTTGCATCTAGATACCATTATTATCAAGGCATATGATCATACAGAATAGGAGTCTCAAAGTACCATTAGCTTAGTAGTGGTCATTAGGCTTTTGAACCATGATACTCTGTGTTATGTTTTAGATATGAAACTATATTACAATCTATTATTGGGCCAACCCCAGATCCATGCAATTAGGGCTACACATTCTACATTACATTAGGGTATAAAGTTCCCACATTTAAGAATAGAAGTGAATATACCTACTAACCTTTAGCCATAATAGTATTTTAAATGCCTTTAGTCTGAGTATAAAAGCTATAGCTACCAATTTGGCATGAATCATATGCCCAAATCAGACAAAAAAAAAGCCAAGAAAGGAAAATTCATTAAATCAAGCATGGAAGCCAAATATATTGACCCAAATAACTTAGCCTCCACCTCTGGCATGCCTTCACCAAAACTTTCCAACCAATTTTATGTCACTAATTAAGGCCTTGGTGAATATAGTACCCATATTGCATTTCATATTTCCAAATTGACTAAAAATCCTAAAGCTTATGGGAGACCTATGACCAAGAATACTCATATGACATGGGATATCAAAGGAAAATCTTAGTTAAACAAGACACTTATCTTAATACTAGCATCTAGCCTATGATAGGACCCTTTATCAAAATATGATTCATGGCTCTACACTAATGAGTTAGCTGATTATTATCAAAATACAAAGTATCCTATTCCTAACTAGATTATAGATCACCTAGCTTATGAAGGTTGAGGCCTTGGGTTACATCAACAAGGAACTACCGAACCAATCTCAATGATCAAATATAAGGGAAATCATGGTATTTTATTTAAACCACCTAGGGGTGACCCCGCATACCTGACTTATGTTCCAACATTGATGACTAATGATGATGATGTCGATAGTGACACAGGGTCCAATTATAGCATTTAAGATGACCTTGCTGCTATAAACTTATTTGACACCCATGTCATTTACACTATTATCCATGTTTGTCAACCTTCACATTTAACCCTTTACCATTCCCGATTGATATAATAAGACCATCAAGAGTGAAAAATGTTATTATATGAGTTTAAAAATGAAGAGGCCATATGCATCTTTTTGGGATTAAGGAGTCACATACCCCTTGGAGACAACACTTAGGGCTTTGTTACTAAATTGGATCCTACTACCTAATTATGAGAGTGGAGGAAATTACCTAGCCAAAAACAAAAATAAAATCAAATATTAATGTGTGAAAGTGAAAACCTCTTTGGGGTGCTTTCTAACTAGGGAAAAAGTATAGAGAAAGGAAAGCCTCTTGGTGAAAACTAGTTTTCAAAGCCATTAGATGGGGATGTTAAATGCACTTCATATGAATCACATGAGACATTTAACCCATAACCTAATTATGGATTAGATATTAGTACTAAGGAGCAACAAGTGTTTTCACAAATTATTCAAGAATGCCTCAGGGTATTTGTATCATGGCTGATGCTAGTATTAATAGATTATAATTCATCCGGCTTAGGGGTATTAGAAGATCCAGTCCATCTAGAGGAATTTATAATTGTAAATCAATTCAACTCCTTACCAACTATTCTAGATGATGGTTCTATACCTACAATAGAGGAGATTTTAGAGGTAAATATTAGGACTCCAAAGGACCCAAAGTGGATTAATCTAGGTGCATACCTTGGTAAGGAAGAACATGAATATTTTACATCCCTCTTGAGGAAATTTATTGATAATTTACATGGGCCTATTTAGACATGCCATGTTTGGACCCTATCTTGGTTACACACCATCTCATTTTACATCCTGATGCTAAGCCTATCAAATAGAAGTTGCATAACATGTATCCTCATATTGTTGTTTTAGAAATAAAGAGTTTTAAAAACTATTAGACATGAATGTATCAAGATACTCAACTATTTAGAGTGTAATTAAAACATTATACTATTAAGTAAAAAGATAGAAGGTATCAAGATCTACATTAATTTTAGAGACATCAACAAAGCCTACCCATAATATGACTTTCCTCTACCTAATATTGATATGATGGTTGAATTAATGGCTAGCTATGAAAATATTTCTTTAATGGATGTATTTTCAGGTTATAATTAGATTAGGATAGCACTATAATACCAACACAAAATAATGTGCCCAACTCTATGGGGATCAATTTACTATCAAGTGGTGTCCTTTGGCCTTAATAATGTTGGATCCACTTACCAAATAGCTATGACCATGTTTTTTCATGACATGATGTAAAACATTGTTGAGGACTATGTCGATAATATTTTGGGTAAATCAAAGACCCATGTCGATCACCCAACACTATTACAAAGAATCTTTGGGAGACTTTGTAAGTAAAATATCAAGTTTAATATGAATAAGTGTGTATTTAGAATCATTTATAGCAAAATATTAGGTTTCATTTTCTCTCATAGGGGCATTAAGTTAACCCATCTAAATTATATGTAATTATAGAAATGCCACCACTGTTTACCTTGAATTAGCTTCATAGTTTGTAAGTAAAATTCAATCTATTAGATGCCTCATCTCATAAGTTTCTGATAAATGCCATCCATTTACACACTTGATGAAGAAAGGTGTTACATTATCGTAGAATGAAGAGTGTCAAAAATAATTTAATTAACTTAAATAACATCTTACCAACCCACCTATTTTGTTGATATCGATGTTAAGCAAGCCATTACTTCTTTACTTGTTAGAAACTAAGAATTCCTAAGGGCATTTTTGGCATAGCATGATGAGCAGGAGAAGAATCATGTTGTATATTATTTTAGCTGAACATTGGTTGCATATGATTATAACTATACACTGATTAAAAAAACTTGTATAGTTATGGTGTTTGTATCCCAAAAACATTGTCATTATATGTTAAACAACAAGATCACTATTATTTCCAAAGTAGATCCACTCAAGTATCTACTTTCCAAATTAGCTTTAAAAGGCCGTATGGAAAATGGATCATGATATTAAGTGATTTTAAAATTGAATATACCAACCATTAATACAATAAGGGGAAAGTACTCACTAATTAGCTTACTGAAGCTCCTCTATAAGATACTCAAACTCTCACATTTGGATTTCTAGATGAGGCCATCATGAACATTGAAGAAGCAAATGCACCCCCTAAGGATGAATAGTGGAAAATGTACTTTTATGGATCATTCATGACTCATGGATCAAGGGCCAAAATATTATTTTTTATGCCTCAAGGGGATCTCATTCCCAGGTCCTTTTGTATTTTATTTCCCTACACCAATAATATGGGCAAGTACAGAGTACTCATTATAAGTCTTAGTTAAGAATTATAGTGGAACATTCAACATTTATTGGTGTATGTTGATTCTCAACTAATCATCAATCAAATAACAAATCAATACCAAAAAAAGAATGAGAGGTTGATACCCTATAAAGGTATGTTCAACACTCTCAAGTAGCAAATTGCCAACATCCAATTTAGAATAATACCTCAGGATAATAATAGAACAAAGGATGCTATGGTCACTATTGGCTCCATGATCGAGATCACTGATAGAGCTAGGTATTTTTAACTTTTTTTGAAAATATCTTAGACTCAGCACATGAACAATTAGTTTTTGAGATGTTTTGTGACATTATTGTTCCCATATCTGCCTAGTACTCATATATATTTGCCTATCTTTAATACCAAAAAATTCCTCCTAATTTATCACATAAAAAAATTTATTCACCAATAGAGCCTCTCTCTATACCCTACTTAGACCAAACTTATATTGTAGAAGCTATGATGGAACTCTACTTTGTTATTTACCTTTGGAAGAATCGAGACTAGCATTGAGAGAAGTCTATGAAGGAGTGTGTGGAGCCCACATTAGTGGGGAAATATTATCCAAAATGTTACTAAATATTAGTTATTACTAGCCAATAATGGAAGTAGATGTAGTTGCATATGTAAAGAAGTGTGTTAAGTGTCATAAGCATGCAAATCTAATTCATTCTCTACCTAAGACACTCAAACCATTGGAAACACCATAGCCATTATCAGCATGGGGACTCAACCTTATCAAGAATATTAATACAACCTCTTTATATGTCCATAAACACATCTTGACTGCTATCAAATACTTCACTAAGTGGGTGGAAGCCATTCAACCATCTCATTTTCCACTATGGCATCCCCTCTGATATTATATCTAATAATAGTATATCTTTAAATTATAAGTATGTAAAAGCACTTTGTTTTCAATACCACATCAAGTAACATTTATCTATCACTTACTATCTACAAGTTAATGGCTAAGTTGAGGTTTATAATAAAACCATTATCAAACTTTTGAAGAAGATTATCAATGACGCTAGTCATAATTGGCACTTGCAGTTATTTCATACCCTGTGGGCATACTATACAACATTGTTTGATCCAACATGAGCTACACCCTATTCACTTTTTTATGGAAATTAATCCATTATTATTTTTGAGATCAAGTTTCCTTTTATTTAAATTTAATTATAGCACATCATCGATGATGAAGGCTATAGAGTAGAATTATAGGATCTAGATCTACTTGATGAGAAATGTTTGGATGCCTTGAATAATCTCTGGGATTATCATAATTGACTAAATTACCAACATAATAGGAGAGTTAAGCAATTTGAATCCAATCTTGGTGACATCATACTAAAAGAGAATCATAAAATTGTCAAACTTGAGTCTAATAAAAAAGGAAAGTTCCAACCAAACTGGTTAAGACCCTATGTAGTTATTGCCAACTATGGTTTTGGAGCATATAGGATTTCTATACCAAAGGGAGATGAACTTGATGAACCTATGAAATGTTGATTATCAACTACCCCCTATTCCCATAATTTTGATCCTCCTTTTCTTTAAATTTTGAAATGCCTAAGATGCCAAGCTTGCTAAATCATTTAGCTGCATATGGATTTGCTTTAATTTACCTATACTTATGCTTCTATACTTCCTAGTTAAATATTCATCTTGAAATAATAATTAGTACTTATAAATTTTCAATTTATTTCAATTTCCTCAAGTTTTATTCAATAATGGATCATTGACCGTGGACAATTTAATAATATGCAGACAAGCTTTCTTTAAAGAAGCATGACTGAGATCACCAATTAGCATGGACACAACAAGCTTTGTATGATCTTATTAGACTATCCTTACATTTTGTTTAAATCATTTAATTTCAATGTTTTAATTTAAAATTATTTCAAATTTATTAATATAGGATTTTGATGTTTTCATAAGTATAACTTAGCTTCTCACTTGTTCTTGCAGGATGTCAAAATTAAAGTAGCCATTTGTGATGCCTTATAGAACATCAAATTAAAGACTGTAACTCAAAAATATAGGTGTCTAAATCATCAAGATTCACAATCACTTAGAGATTTTTTTTGCCCCACATAGGACACTTGGAATAAATCTATTGATTTCATGAGCTACGTGGCACCATTTAGAGGGCTCACGAAAAAACTAGTCATTAGAATTCAAATATAAGGCTACATGTCAAAACCTCAACACCTATGAGAAAATTCCAATTGATCCAAGCCACCACACATCCAAATACAATATAGAAGCCTATGAGATGCTACCATGTGTGTCAAGTGTAACTAACTAGACCCAAGCCACCTTTTGAAGTGATGTATGTCCCTCAAAGGTAAATCCAAAATCTATGTGTATCCATACCACATTGTATCCATCTAAATATCATGATATCTCATAAGTTATTCATCTCGAATAAATCAATCCAAACAATCAAGTATTGATGGTATACAAGTATCTGAAGCTCCTTCCAAGAATGATAAGTTGTAGAAGAATAAATAAAAATCAATGAAAATGATGTGTGTCCCCTTTGTACCCACGAGATGATGTTTCATGTCATTCCTATGAAGTTTCATCCCCAAATCAATGAGATTGATTTTGAGAGAGATATGTGTGTCCAAATGATCCATGTGATTAGCACCAAGTTACTAATAGTTGGCCAAAAGCCTTTTAAAGGTAACACTTATCAGGGAAAGTTGTGATGGCCTTTGAGAAAGCCACCTAATAAGGAAAAGACTTGATTTCCTATGAGAGTGACACATGGCACTCTTGAAACCAATAAAAACTAAAATTTCACCTAATATCTCACCATAAATTAAAATATGCCACATGGTAGCATATAAATGGGTCATCACACTGAGCTGCATTCTGAGAGTCCATAAGTAATTAAAATATGCCACATGTCTAGACTTTAAGCTAACTAAGCATCTTAGTCACATTCAGGCCCTATGATTTCCTATTTGGATTTGAGGTAGCATGCCACATGTTAAAAAATGGAAATATTTAGCATTAAAGCTAAAATTAATGGCAAAATCAAAGGCAAATTAGTGCTAAATTTGAATACTAGTGCAATTAATTGCCAAAAGTAATAGTTCAAAGATATGCAAAGTTGATGAAATCAACATTAATACGACATGAACTAGAATCACCATATAGACTACATTAATCAAACCAATATTTTAAAAGACTATTCAACTTGACTATTGTTACCTGTATTTGTAATTAAAGATATATGTGTTTGCTCTCCTTAATATTTACAGCCTCAGTATGACAAATCTTGAACTGCTCATAGATTGTACCCTAATCACCATTGTTGGAGCTCAAAAGTTGTAGAGAGATATAGAAAGACATTGGTTACTACCTATAATATCACAAAACTCGCACAATAATGTCTTTCCACCCTACGTAAGATCACCTCTTTTGAAAATGATGAATTCCTATTCCAGTATAATAATTTAGTTATTTTTAAAGACACAAAATTCATCTTTGAGGCCATAAAATTAGGGGACATGCATTACAACAACATCTATTTAATCATTTAATTAGTAAGATATGTTGATGAGGCTAAGAAAATGCCTCACGTAATCCAATTTTTATTAGACATCCTTCCAATCTAAGATATTGGTCTTCACAAGGCCAAAACAAACCCAAAGGTCACATCATTCACTGACCTAGTATATGACATCTTTGAGAGGATGGGTTGCTTTAATCAATGAAACCACGGCTTCCAATTGCTTTCATTGTAGGGCCTAGGTTTGAAAAATATTATGACCTACTTCTACCACAAGTAAAATAAAACTAGAGTATCATTAACAACTAGTATGAGATGCACTCACTAGAGAAGGTCTTCACATCATGGGTAATTGACCCAACTAGAGTTATCTTTATGAATGACCAAGGGAGAATACTTATTCATCAAGTCAAGAAGGGAGTGAGGATTGGCATCACTTTCCTTAATAGGATATTTGGCAATGTACACATAGGATATATGGACATAAGGACCCTTCTATTATGCAAATCATCTTAGAAGACCAACAAATTCCCCCACTTAGGGATATTATTAATAACAATATAGTTTATGTAATGAATGACACTTCCCATAATCATGATCCATTCTTCATGATGAGTTATATATTAGATGTTATATGTGCATCTACTCATTTAGGTCAGAACTCATGATCCCCTCAGTGATAGGTAGTTGTGCCCCAATTATTTTTTGTAATTCACATTCACCACTTTAGTTGCAATGTCAAGGTGATTAAAAAATATTTATACATGGTTATTTATAACTCAATCATTGAGTGTGATATGTTGAGGATTCCCTTAGAGATTAGATAAACATTCAAAGACATGGGTAGCTTTTGGTTGTACCCATATTTCATATTCATCCAAATGGAAGGGGTGATGGTGGCTCTCCTTAGGTTACCAATATATGTGCTAATGAAATTGGCTGAGAAGGAGATGGCCTATCAATTGCTACATGGAGTTGATGTCATCTTCAAGAATAAGAAGAAGGTAGTCCCCCATAAGGTTCCATATAAGCTAGAGAGGACCAAAATTATAAAATGGCATGATGTCACCAAGGCTACAAGTCAAATGGACTCATACCTATTTCCCAAGGATGAATTTAGACCATGGGATCCAAATGGCATCATTACAAAATGTCTACTTAAAATTTAAGGACACAAATATGGAGTATAAGTATTAAAAAGAGGCCTTACAAATATACTTAGATGTTATGAATGATGAGATAGTCCTTAGAAATGATGCAAGAAAGAACACCAAGCTATAAATGAGGCCGAATGGAGAGAAGAAGAAAGAAGATATCACAAGGACTCCACTTCCACCAACTCATAGAAGCATGTCTGATATAGATTATGAGGAGAGACAAGAAGAGGAATAAGAAGACAATGTTCATCTCATTAAGAACAAGCCTTGTAAACCTCCACTATAGGATACTTCAAGTAGTCAAGGCATGCCTCTGAGCTCTAAGAAAGGAGAAGCTAGTAGCCAACTAAACCCCTCCCAAGGGCTTACATTGATTTCTACATCAACCATGTGTTATCCCCAATGTTAAAATTGGGAAAAAATCATTAAAATCCACTTTTTTAAAGAAAATTGTCAATTAAATTTTGATTTTTGCATGAAATTGAATAATCTAGAGAAAATTAAAAAATAATTAATCAATTACTTGAAAATATTTATTAATTAAAATTTTTAATGTTTTTTTCCCCTTTTGCCCCAATAACATTCAAAGCTTGCCTAAATCCTCCTATGCAATAAAAATCACTTGCTTCTCTAAAAACAAAAAATTTTCTAAAGCCTTTTCACTTCTCCAAAATTGCATTAAAATATTTTCCTATTTGTAAGTTGCAAATTGAAAAAAAAAAATCTTTTGGGTGCAAATTGCTAAAACATTTTTGGGTGCAAGTTGCCAAATTCTTTTTGGTTCCATGCAATTTGAAAAAACATTTTAAGTTTCAATTTTTAATTAAATTCCATATTCCACTCCTTCCACCTTGAAAATTGTAAATTATTTTTTAACCCCCTAAAAATTCCCATTGATAATTCAAAGCTTCTTTTCTCACACGCAATTCCCACAATTTACCAATTGATAGCTTACTTCATTTAAATCAAGCATCAAGATATAAAAGTGTTAGACTATTCAGTAGATATTACTTATAGGTACATAGATGGACTAGATGAAGATTTGATCAAGACAACTCTCCAAAGATTTGATGACTTCTTAAAAGGGAGAGAATTGTCAATGCGACAACTAGAGGAATGAATAATTGCTTTCAGTGTTCCCTCTTTTCTCCTTCCTACTTCTATGTACCTATTTTCAATTTTTTGCACTCTTCCCTCTCTTGTAAATGTGGCTTTTGTTTCAGTAATTTCTCTTTTCACTTTCACCAACTTGATTTTTAATTTTGTGCAAGTTGTTAAAATGCTTTTGCAAATAGTGCAAAAATTCTAATGTGTATTTGCAAGTAGTGCTAATCGCTTGAGAAGATTTAACACCTTTTCAAAAAATTGTAATTTCTTATTGGTGTTTTAGCACTTCTGTTAAAATGCAAATTAGGTGGTTTTATACCATAACCACCCACTTTTGCCTATAAATTCAAATTGGAGGCTTATATTAAGGGTTTGAAATAGATAGAATATGGGAAAAACTTTGTAAAGAGATAAGTTCTACTCTTCAAAATCAATACAAGAAAGGTGTTTCTAACTTTGAGTTAGCCATATATTTTGGAATTATGTCTTTCTAATTAATTCATCATATTTTATTTTCATTTCTATTATCATAAATTTCAAACTATGGAGAATAAAGAATTAAATTACAAAGTTCATATTTTGAGTTGTAATTAATATTTTCAATATATGAAAAAATATTGGTGGGAATAGGGGTAATATCTTAGTTGTTTCTATTATAAAATACAAGAAGTTGTCAAAATATGTTATCAGGGTTAAATAAATTTTTGTTTTATGTTTCATACCCTTATGGATGTGATTATCTCTTTTGAACCCATCTAATGAAATAGGTTTTCCTAGTCTCAAAGTCAAAATTTTCTTCCAACACATTCATCTAGTTTTTGATTCCTAACCTAATGAGTTTTTTTCTCACATAAGTTTCCCCTTTGTCTATCTCTTCTTACATATATATTCCTTTCTCAAAATTCCTTTTCATACTTTCAAGTTAAAAGTACTACCCATGATTTACTTTCCTATGTTTGTAAAAACATTCTTGATTTCCCATTTTGGCTTTCAATAAAGGTAGCTCTACTTGCTAATAAGAGAGGGACTTAGTTCCCCACACTATTTACATGAGGTCATTGATTTGTTCACCTAACAAATTTTCATGCCAACACTACGAGAACTATTATCCAAATCTTGGATCAATGTGCTTGTTATGTCATTGACCTCAAGAATTTATAATAAGGAATTGATTTGTCTATGGAAGAGTTATAAGAACTAGCAGGGAGGAATATAGAGAAGGTATACAAGAGAAATAATGAGATAAATACTATTATGAGAGGATAATTTCCTCCTCCATGAGCTCCTAAAATGACTATTTTTACCATAATCACATCTCAAACTCCTAGTGTAAGTAAAACGCCATTGTCTTATTTCCAAATTCATGGTACATCTATTATTGCTTCTAATTCCATGTTTGCTCCCCCACTATTACCCCTCCATTGGCTCCACTATATTTAGCCTCTATAACCACTTCTACAAGTCTTCAATGGATACTATCATAGGGAAAGATAGTGATTCATTTGGGTTCACCATTCCCCACTTCATTTCCCATGCCACTACTAGCATTTGATCTTCATATTTCTCCCAAAACTTTAGTGTTATACAGGATATGGATTCAACTCTTTCTTAGGTAGCCACTACTAGTGCATCACTCACCCTTGGCTCCCTTGTATCTACTAGGCCATTAAGGCCCATCTCAAAAGTATTACCCCTCTAAAATCCACTTAATATCACTATTTATGCAAAGATGAGTAGGACTTAAAAGCTTCCCTCCTTTGTTCTTAACATGGGACCTGCCAAGTCTCTATTTGACATAGTCAGGTAGTTAGACCCAAAAAACATGTATATCATAGTTATATCTTTGGATTCTTCCTCCACATAGGTATGTCTATTACAACCACCTCCCACTCGACCAATACCAAGTACTACCCCAAATTGGGTTAGATACATCATACATGCAACAAGGTAAGAGAGGCCTTAGATGGTCTTCTCTACCCCCCAAATTAGCATGAGGTTAGATGTAGCCACACGAACTATGAAGAGGG
Source organism: Torreya grandis (assembly GCA_037957365.1). Taxonomy (NCBI): domain Eukaryota; kingdom Viridiplantae; phylum Streptophyta; class Pinopsida; order Cupressales; family Taxaceae; genus Torreya; species Torreya grandis. The sequence continues at coordinate 806,575 of JARHVA010003345.1, read as the reverse complement.
TGGTGAGAAGGAAATTTGAGCAACCATAGTCTAGTTTAATGATTATCCATGAGAGTGAATAACCCCTCTTCACTTTATTGAGGAAAAGGATATCTATCCCTAGAGAGGTAAATAAATATGTAGAGGACCCTATGTCCTCAGTTTAAGACCATCCATAGTCTACAATTGCCTTGATGAATGGGATACAACAAGAGCTAAAAAGATTGAAGGAAAAAACACTACCCACTTTGCCATAAGGAACTATAATTTCATTAATAAATTTTGTTATTAATTTCTTCAACTTGTATAAATTCATGAAAAGGAGGTAGGAAGAAGGGACCCTTCATCCAAGGTGGTCATGAAGCTTGACCAAAAACTTACACTCTATAATGCCATGTTAGAAAACTTGGCTAGAGTTACAAAAAGCAATAAGTTCTCAGACCTCAATGTTCTACCACTTTAGGATATCATTCCTATGTAGACCATCTTAATGAATAGGAGGATGATTTTAAAGAGATGGCGAGATTAGTTCAAGGATGCAACTACATCCTTTGAGAAAATTTAATCCAATATCACCTTGCTACTGAAGGATGTGATAGTCACTAGGGTGACCAAACCTGATGTCTCCTTCATGGATGATCAAGATTTCAAAGACAAAATGAAGGTGTTTGTATCTAAACTCTAATAAGATGTAGCTAGTGCAAATATTTCTATCGAGGTGATGAATATTGTGGCATTTTATAATCAAAGGATAGAAAAGGTAGAGGTAATTGAAGAAGTATTGAGACCTATTCTTGTAAAATATGCGAAGCTAATTTAGGAAATACCTAACTTGTTTTGAACCATGATCCTGGACTTCACTAAGATATATCAGGACTACTTGGCATGTGCATAAATATAGACCAAGGAAGAAAAAGAGAAAAATCAGATGCAACAATAGTAGCAGGTACTTCAACAACCTACAAGACCTTAATAATATTCCATTATGTTTTGTAAAATTTGAATTCAAAATATTCCATTGTAACATTTTAGCCACTTGGTCATAATTAGGTGATTTTTATGGCCACACGTAAACTTGTCTTAGGAATTTTGGAGCCTATATATAGGGATGTTCCCCTCATTATAAGTTAAAAAAATAGTTATTCCAAGAATTAATGCAAAGAACCAAAGAATTTGAGAGTCTGTCTAAAGTGATTTATTGTGCACATTTTATGATTTATGATTCTCACACTTCTAGATGACTAATAATTTCTTTTCTACAAGCTAATTTGGAAATTAAATTCCATGTATGCATCGATGAGTTTGATTTTGACACTAAGCTAACTAATCTAAATTCTAAATGGTGACCATATCTTTGTTATTTGTGTTATTTCTAGTAGTAATTGTGTTAAAAACTCAATCCCTAAGTCTTCTAGGACTCAAAATTGAGTTTCTTGCTTTCCCCTTTTTCCCTAGTGATACACAGAGCACAATACATGCATCAATAAGAAAGGAAAAGCTAGCACTAGGAGGGCCCTTATGCAATTGATTTCATACATCTTTGTAAAATTGTAGTGTACTTCATTAAACCCTTGCATAATTATTTCAAAGTACATAAATATTCTTAAATAACACTAAGGATCCACATTATTTTCATGAATCTTAGCATTATTTATAGGAATCTTTGCATCCTTTGAGGGATTTCATCAAAATTAGTGTTAATTTGTGAAAATTTGGTAAATAACCTAGATATTTGTCTAAATTTGTGCAAAGATAGGTGAAATATCCCATCCTTTAAGAATAATGAAGGTTATTTTGATCATATTTATTCACATAAATTTGGTAAATAATATGAATATTCATAAGAAATTGTGAAAAGATCAACTATTTGAACCTCTCTTGTACTAGATCTAACTATTTAAGATCATAATTGATCTATTATTTTTGAATTGAGTAAATCTTTGTGTAGTTTTATGTCTAAAGAGGTTTTAAAGTGCTTAAACACTCTCAAATTGTTAAATTAGACGTGGAAAGGATTTGAAATATTGGTTTAAGATGTATCTCTATGGATCGACATGCAAGATTAACAATATTTATGCAATAATTAAAAACTTTAAGGTTTTAAGCCTTGGATCCTCAAAGATCAAGGTCAAACCATCAAATATTATTTGTTTGAGGATTTTTTATATAGAACATTGACTGATCCTTGAAATATTTGTCACTTGTAAGTCTCTCTTTGAAGTTAATTTTCTCTTAGTACCCATTCTACATCTTAAAGTACCCTAGGATTAGAACCAAGTCTCGATCTAAACCCAAGATCCCTTTAGCATACTTAAAAACCCATATAAAGGGTAGAGCAAATAAGGGTAGATGTAGGAAGTCTAGGACTCAGCCAAATTATGTATCTATTCAAAATTTTCAACCTTTCTTTCTAGTCATGGCATGGTTAGTTGGTTCATGCATCAATGTCCTTGGACTTGTGTATGATCTACTTAGAAATCTAGAGAAATATTTGCCTCTCTTTACCCCCATTGGTAGAGTAACTACTGAAGAACATATAAAGTCCTTAAAGTCATGTTTGAGGCTACTTAATGTGATCCATTAGAATATGGATGCTTTCTCTTTCCCTTCACATTGTGAGACATAGCCTATGATTGAATTCTTGACTTACTCAAAGATTCCATCACAGGACGGGGATAGTTCAATGATACCTTTATTGCCCAATTTGGTAGGGTATTTGTCTTGGGAGTTGTGTAACAACAATTTACCACCCTCAAAAGGGACATAAAGGAACCAATCATAACATTCAATGCTAGGTTACAAAATATGTATAGCTTGATGTCCCCACCATATAAGCCTACATGTGAATTGTCCTTAGAAATATAAAAGAATGCCATGGATCCAATAACAGTTGTCTTCTTCAAAAGGGCCTTGAATATTGACACATTTGATTTAGCCTATTCTAAGGCCATCCATAGTAATGATCAAATGCACCTACAAGGGAATTTTGACTTTACCATATAAAAATTTGACCTAATGATGTCTTTTCTAAATTTTATACCCAACATGAATCAAAATCACCCTACATTAAACCAACTACTAGTGATTAATCAATTACCTTTAAGCCACATTGTACCCAACCAATAGCTAGGATTATTTAACCAAGAAAATGTTGGAGTGCATCTTCATAACAATACCATCCAAAATATGGTGCTTTTAAAAAACACCAATGTACAAGTTATGACCCAAAGCAATAACTTATAACCTCTAAAGGGAGAGATAGACTTAATATAAATAACTATTCATAAACTTGATAACAATTTCCTAGATCTCAAGAAATAAGTAGGTAACAATGGTGATAGTTCTAACATAAATTATAATTTCCAAATATTTAACAGACCTTTTAAGAGGAATAAAAATAAAAGTGATCCCACTTTGAGAAAATTACCTGAGATCAACATCTATGAGATGGCCTTGCCCATTTGGTGTCTAGTGCACAATACAACTATACATGGAGAACTAGACTATGATGAGTTCTACCATGCATTTGAATCTATTAAAAGCCAAATGGAAGGATTTGAGATGAATCCCACTAATTAAATCAATACTAAGAGCTTTAATAATACTAATGATGCCTTTAGAGCCTCAAAAACTATCCTCATGGTTGAGACCTAGAACTTTCCTAGTTAAGATGAAAGAGAGATTGAAGACAATGTTGAAAAAGTACATGCTTTCCAATAATATGAGAGAAGTAACTATGCCTTAATAGGTAAAGATCAAAAACCACAAATGACATCTTCCACACTGCCTAATAAACTAGATAGACCTCTTAATGGTAGGATAGACAACAATCCTCCAAACCCCAAAGGTAAGGAGAGTTAGCCAATGATAAAAGCTCCTTGCATAACATGTAAAGGTGGAGACAACATAGTGTAAGACATGAAGAAGATCAAGGCAAACATAACATTGCATGAACTCACATAAATCACTGAACAACATGATTTATTGTTGAAATCATTAAATGAAAAGCCTATCTCTATCAAGGATAAACATGCTCATGCAAATGTGGTAATGTATAAAATTAAGCATGAAGTTCCACCATTTTTATTGAATTTTAGAATTTTTGGTAATAATATTCATAACTACTTAATTGATTCTAGTGCTTTAGATAACATGATTCCTTTAGGAATTTGTGAAAAACTTGGGTTAAACCCAGTCAAATCTAAGAAGGTGGTGGTGCAATTGGATAAGTCAAGAGTGAAAGTGGTAGGGGAATTGTTGAATATCCACATGCATCTTGCCCATGAACCCCAAATACAAAAATTTATAGACATAAAATTCATTGACATACGTTAATCTTATGGATTTCTATTGAGTCATGATTGGACTAAATCCTTACTGAGTACAATTATAAGAATAAAAAGGTAAACTACTAATCTTCTGACTTAGGTGTTTATACTTTTGAAACCACTAACATTACTACAAGTGATAAGATGGAAGAACAAAGTAAAGGTCCATGGGCATTACACATTGATGGTTCATGAGCTAAGCAAGATTCTAGCATTAGAATTGTTTTGATGAGTCGTAAAGGAAAATGATATCTATATTCTTATAGATTAAATTTCTCTTACACTAACAATTTAGTAGTATATGAAGCACTTATTTTAGGACTTCAATTTTCAATTAAACATAAGGTTTGAAAATTATTAGTCTATGATAATTCTGAATTAGTTGTCAACCAAGTTAGAAGTAGATATCAGTGTAACCTTTATTATTTAATAAATTATAAATTTAGAGCTTGGGATTTAATTGAGTGTTTTGAGTCATTCAATATTGTTTCCTTGTCCACGGAATAAAACTAATTGGCAAATGATTTAGCTTCAGTAGTAGCAAATTTAGTACCTCTAGAGGCTTTAAACTTGTAGGAATTTATTGTGGAGATAATATCCTACCCCTCCATTATAGATAACGTCAATCACTTCCAAGTTTATGATGATGATTAGTAAATAATTAACTTCTTATGTAATGCTAGAATGTTTTAATCCTCTATTATCATTGAATAGGATGAAAGTTCTGTAGAATGTTTAAAGGACAAGGAAGATGAATTTATTCAACTCAAATAAAATTGGATACCCAAAGGCATGATATCCTTGGAGAAGATGTTTGATCTAGACAAAAAAGGAACTGAAGATAAATAACCCAAGGTGAGTGGAAAAGACTATATACATGTCAACTTGAGAAGTCCCAAGAATGAGCAAAATGTTAACATTAGTTTAGTTTACACCTATGAATAAATGTGAAAATTTGTTACCCTCATAATCAAGTTCAAAGATGTCAATTCTTGGTCATATGATGACCTTAAAATATTTGACACTAGTGTGATTACTCACACTATCCCCTTAAAATAAGCATGCAAACCTTTTAGGTAGAGACATAGACTAGTAAATCTAGTACTAAAACCACTAATTGACAAAGAATTTAAGAATTTATTTGATGCAAGGATAATATTTCCTATATGGCACTTGACATGGGTTTCCAGTCTCATCCCAATATGAAAGAAGAATGGAGAAATTAGACTTTGTGTTGATTTCAAAAACTTGAATAGATCCTTAAAAAAGGATAATTATCCCTTACCATCATTGGATGAAGTCATTCAATTGGTGAATAGGTCTAGAATTATGTCATTCCTTGATGGTTTTTCAAGTTACAACCAAGTCCTAGTGAAAACAACCTTCACCATCAAGTGGGGAACATTTGCTTACAAATGCATGCCATTAAAATTGATCAATGTAGGAACAACTTTCTAGTGAGAAATGGACCATGCATTCCATGGATTTATTGGTAAGTGCATCATTATCTACATGGATGATGTAATAGTTTTTTCAAAAAATAGAGGAGACCACATGATGCATTTAGAATGAGTGTTAGAGAAGTGCAAAAGGTATGGCATTTCTTTAAACCCCAAAAAATGAATCTTCCATGTAACTAAAGGAAAACTTCTAAGACATGTAATCACTTAGGAAAGTATGACTATTGACCCTGATAGAACGAATTCAATTTCAAAGGCAGAAGTTACCAATAGCAAAAAAGAGTTAAAATCCTTCTTTGGTAAGATAAATTTTGTAAGAAAGTTTTTCTCTAATTTTGTAGAGATTGTAAGACCATTAAACTCAATAGTGAAAAAGATGCTAAGATAGAATGGAATACTAAAGAAAAGATGGATTTTCAAGACATTAAGGATGTTATTGTTCAATTTACTATTTGGATAAGTCTTGATTTTAGTAAAGATTTCTATTTATACTCTTTTACTTCTAATCACACTATTTTTTTTATTTTAACACAGAAAGAGGATGACAAAGAACACACCATATCCTTCATGAGAACCAATTTGAAGAACACAAAGCTGAACTACCCTATTTTGGATTAGCAGGCTTACACACTAGTGAAGGCTATCAAAAAATTTAGACACTACATCTTAAGAAACATGATGTATACCATAGTATCTTAGTTGACTATCAAGTTGATAATGGGACATAAAGAACTTGGTAATGAAGAGGGAAGTGGATGATCAAACTCCAAGAATATGACGTAGAAATAAAATTTGCTAAGTTAGTAAGAGGGCAAGGTCTAATATAGCTTATTGAAAACATTGATCTATGCATTGATGTTTTGTAAGTTGAAGCAAGTCAAGTACCTGGTGCTAATTAGTACAAAGATATTATCAACTATTTTTTACATGGAGTGTCTTCCCCACACCTTTAAAGAGAATAAAAAAGGGCCCTCAAGCTGAGATCATCTCACTTTATGATCAAATGAGGGGTCCTTTATAGAAATAACTACAAAGGAATCTATCTATGGTGTGTTTCTATATTTTTAAGCCACTAAGATCATGGACAATTTCCATGACAAGTTGAGAAGTGGCCACCTTCTAGGGTGCACCACTACACATAACCTATTGAAATATGACTATTATTTGCCAACCTTATATAAGGACACCCATGCTTATGTGTGAACATGTCATCAATGCCAAGTGTTTGATAGATATGAGACAAAGGTAACCATGCCTTTGTAACTAGTGATTGAAGCAAAACCATTTGGATAATGGGGCCTCAACTTCATAGGAGTTATCAATCCTAACCCCTTCGTGGGACATAAATTTATGTTCACTACCATAAATTATTACAATAGGTGGATTGAAGCAATGGCCACCAAAAATAGTAGAGTGATTAATGTCATCAAATTCCTATAAGATCATGTCATTACTTAGTTTGGTATGCCCCTCTCTTTAGTATGTGACAATGGTCCAACCTTTACATCATCTTAATGGGCATATGACAATCATATAATCATCAAGTTTGTTTCAAACTACTACCCTTAAGGTAATGGAGTTATTGAGTATACAAAAAAAATTGATGAATGCCATCAAGAAGTCTACAAAAAAGAAACTTATAGAATGGTAATCCCTGCTAAAATATGCTCTATGCATAGATATAACTAGATATAATTAGGCATTTAAGGTGTCCCTATTCCTACTAGTCTATGGGTAATAGCCTATTTTTCCTATCATGCTGAAGCTACCAACCTATGAGTTCATGATGGAGTACATGGAAGATGATGAAAGAGTGCAATCCTAGATACTAAACATCATCCAAATGGAGGATTCTACAGATGAAGGATTGAATAATTTTAGCGAGCACTAGGATGTTGTTAAGATATGGTTTGATAAATGAGCCAAAGGTAAAGTGTTCTACATATCAGACTTAGTCATACTATGGGACAAGGCCCATTATTAGAAAGGAAAACATGAAAAGTTCACTCTTCTCTAGATTGGACCTTATCAAGTGGAAAAAATACTAGGTGAAAATACATTCGGATTCAAATACCTGTAAGGGAATGACTTAGCCTTTCTAGTCAATAGACAATACATGAATCATTATTTTTCTACCACTCTATCAAAAATTCTAGAAGGACAGTAATCTTGTTTAGAATTAGAGTAGGTGGGATTAGATTAGTTTTCTTTCTTGTTTTACTTTCTAGTTGTGTTCTTTCATGATTTGATTTCTTATTATTTTCTCCTTTCCTATTTTGCTTTCCTATTTTATTCTTTCTCACTTTTCAATTTCCTTTTATTTTGTGTTGTGTGCTTAGCTTAGTAATAAGTCCTCTAGACAAGAATTCATTGGCACAATTTGGGTTAGTCTTATCCTGAAATGGGAAGAAGGGATTGTTAGTCTTAAACATTGGTTGTAAGTTTGTAAACATCTAGTAATGTCCCAATTTAGAAAAGTTGGGTAGGGCTAAGTAGAAGTTAGTTTTATTATAAAAATCCTAAGTGATTTTAAGGTTATAATATAGCTCAGATAACTAATCATTTGCTTGGACAAGAGTTTGAATCTATGTGGACCATCATACTATCACTTCAATTTACTAAATAAATTACCCATGCAAAAATTTCTATCTAAGATTGAAAAACATCCATACTATGTCTTGACAAAATCCGTACACTTGGATATTTCTAGGGCCCAACCATTCTAGTTTATGAATGTAGGTATTTATAAAAACCCAACAAAAAAACAAAAAAAAATGATACACCAATGAAGTGAAATCATAAACTACCTTCATATTCCATGAATGGTGATTTAGGCAATCTCTATTGGGGCTATGGATGCATGGTTGGCAGTAGAACAAGGCCCATTATGGATCTAAAGGTATCTCTATTAGGGCTATGGATGCTTGGATGGAAACAAATCAATGTCAAAGCCATCCCTAACTAAAGTAGGTCATTATTATAAAAAATCTAAAGAATACATAAGTTGTTTCATGTTTGATGTCTAAAAGCTTAAAAGTTATCATTTTTGTACCTAATGGAAATGGTTGTTTAAAATCAAAACACACACATACTATGATTGTTTTCAAGGTTTAAACTCTATTTCTAGCTTTTGGGCTTTCATTAGTTCTAAAAAGAAGATTTGATACTAACTAAAGATCACAATGAAACAACTAAATTTTGATTCATCTTTGAATAGAAGATATAGATTATAACATTTTCCAATGTTTCCCCAAAAAGATCACCATTTTTTGATGATCAAATACCCCCTATTCCTAGAATGGGAACCCTCCTTTTCTTTAAATTTTAAAACTACTAAGATGCCAAGCTTGCTAAATCATTTGACTCCATATGAATTTTGTTTAATTTACCAATGCTTGTGCTTCTATAGTTTCTAGTTAATTATTCATCTTGAAATAATAATTAGTACTTAGAAATGCTTGAGTTATTTCAAGTCGCTCAAGTTTTATTCAATAATGGATCATTGACCATGGATAGTTTAATAATATGCAGATAAGATTTCTCTAAATAAGCATGATTGAGATCACCAATTGGCATGGACACAATAAGGTTCACCTAATCTTATTAGACTAACATTATATTTTTTTTAAACATTTACTTGAAATTTTTTTCTTTAAACTTGTTTCAAGTTTATTAAGACAACCATTCGACATTTTAAGAAGTCTAACTTAGCCTCTCGTTGGATCCAGCAGGATGTCAAAATTAAAGTATCAATTTGTGATGCCTTGTAATCTGTCAAATTAAATAGTATGACTCAAAAGTATATGTATCTAATGCATCAGGCTTCATAATTCCTTAGATATTTATCACCCCTTGTATAGGACATTTGGAGTAAATATATCAAGTTCATAATCTACGTGGCACCATCTAGAGGGCTCATGAGAATACTAGCTATTAGAATTCAAATCCAAGGCTACATGTCAAGATATTATCCTCCACAAGAAAATCCTAATTGATTTGAGCCACCATACATCCACACACATCCCAATATAATCTAGAAGGCCATGATATGCCACTGTGTGTCTCAAACATGACCAAATTGATCAGATTCACCTTTTAAAGTGATACATGTCCCCCAAGGGTACATCCAAAATTAATACATGTCCACACCACATTGCATCCATATAAAGCTCATAATATATTTCAAGGCATACATCTAGGATCACCTAATCCATTTGATCAAGGATGGATGGTATAGAGTTATTTAAGGGTCTTTCTGAGAATGACAAGTGGTAGAAGAATGAATAAAATCCTATGAGAATGATGCATCTCCCCTGTGGACCCACGAGATGATGTTGCATGTCATTCCTACCAAGTTGCATCTTGAGATTAATGAGATTGCCTCTTAGAGAGATGTGTGTCTCCACCTAAGCCATGTGATTAGCACCAAGTTATCGATAGTTAGTTGGAATCCTTCCAAAGGTGACACTTATCAGGAAAAGACATGATTTCCTATGAGAAAGCTACCTAGTAATAAAAATCCCTAATTACCCATGAGAGTGATACATGACACTCCCATAACAAATCAAAACTAAAAATTCCATTTGAGATCTCACCATGAATTAAGAGATGCCATGTGGTAGGGTACAAATGAGTAATCACATTGGGCTACATTCAGAGAGTCTGTAAGTAATCAAAAGATGCCACATGTCCAAACTTTGAGCTAACTAAGCACCTTAGTCACATTCAAGCCTAATGAGTGCTTATTTGGATCTGAGGTGGCATGCCATATATCAAAAGAAGGCAATATCTATATTTTGATCTAAAATTGAAGTCAAATCAAAGGAAATCAGTGCTAAATTTGAATACTAGTGAAATTAATTACCAAAAGTAATAGTTTGAAGATATGCAAAGTTGATGAGCTCATCATTAATACAACATGAACCATAATCACCATATATGCTACATTAATCAAAGAAATTTTTCAAAAGGCTACTCAAGTTGATTATTGTTACCTATATTTACACATGAAGCTATACGTGTTTTCTCTCCTTGATATGTATATTCTTAGTATGACAGCTCAAGCTATTCACATATAATACCCTAACCACCATTATTGGATCTCAAAATTTAAAGAAAGAGATATAGAAGGACATTGGTTGTTACCTAAAATATTAAAAAAAATTCACAAATAGGTCCCTTCACCTCAAGTATGAGCACCTCTTTCAGAAATGATGACGTCTTATTCTAGTATAGCAATTTAGTTATTTTTAAAGACAAAATTCATCCCCAAGGCCATAAACTCAAGAGACATGCATTACAGTATCATCTATTTTAATGTTGATGAGGCTAAGACACTGCCTCACATAATCCAATTAGCTTTGGACATCCTTGCAAACCAAGTTACCAATCTTCATGAGGTCACAGTGAAGCCATAGGTCATGCCGTATGCTGACCTAGTATATGACATCTTCTAGAGGATGAGATGTAAGGACATGTTTCTTATATCAATAAACCAAGGGATCCTATTTGCTTTCATTATAGGTCCCAACTTCAAAAAATATTATGACCTACCTTTACAACATGTAGAATACAAACAAAGCATCATTGATAACTAGTATGAGGTGCACTCACTAGAGAAGGTCTTGGTATCATGGGTAACCAACCCAAATGGAGTTGTCTTTATGGATGACCAAAGGAACATACCTATTCATCAATTTATGAATGTATTCAGGATTGGCCTTAATCTCCTTAATATAATATTTGGAAATACATGTATAGGCTATGTGGACATTTAAGGACCTTCCATTATTGTATATCATCTTAGAGGACCAATAGATTCCTTGACTTGGGGATATTATTAGTAACAATATAATATAGGAAATGAATGAAAATTTATAGAATGGTGCTCTATTCTTCATGATGAGATGTTTATTAGATGTTATTTACACAATTGCTTAGTTAGGTCAGATCTCATGGTCCCCTCAATGATTGGAAGTTGTGCCCCAATTATTATCTACAATGCACATTCACTACTTTAGGTGCAATATAAAGGTGATTGTAGAATATTTCTACCAAATTATTTATAAATCAATCACTAATTGTTATATGTTGAGGGTTCCTCTAGAGGTTAGACAAACTTTAAGAGACATGGGTAGCTAATGATGTACCCATATTGCATAGTCATCTAGATGTAAGGGGTAATGGTGGCTCCCCTTAGGTTGTCAAGATATGTGCCAATGAAATTAGATAATGAGGAGATGGTCTATCGACTGTTGCATGGAGTTGATGGTGTCTTCAAGAATAAGAAGAATACAGTCCCCCATAAGGTCCCTTACAAGCTGGGGAAGACCAAAATTATAAAATGGCATAATGTCATTGTGGCTATAAGGTATAAGGACACATACCTATTTCCCAAAGATGACTTCAAGCCATGGGATCCAAATGGTATCATTGCCAAACACCTATTCAAATTTAAGAATAAATATATGGATTATAAGAATCAATAAGAGGTCCATGAATGGATATACTTGGATGCTATGAATGATGAGGTAGTCCTAAAAAATGTTGTAAGAAATAACATCGAGGTAGAAATGAGGTTGATCAGAGAGAAGGAATATATTATAAGGCCTCAACTTTTTCCAACTCATGGAAGCATATTAGATGCAAATTATGAAGAGAGAAAATAAGAGGAAGAAGAAGAAAATGTTTCTCTCATTAGGAATAGGCCCTGTAGACCTCTACTACATGACACTTTAATCAGTTAAGGCATGCCTCTGAGATCTAAGCAAGGAGAAGCTAGTAGCCAACCGAACCCCTCCCAAGGGCCTACATTGATTTTTGTATCTACCATGGGAGTTATTATCCAAAGATTAAATCAACCCAATCTTGATGTCATTGACCTTGATGATTTGTAATAAGGAATTGATCTATCTATGGAAGAGTTTTAAACACTATCAAGGAAGAATATAGAGAAGGTATACAAGATAAAGATGGAGCCCAAGACTCTTATGAGTGGAGCAATGCCTCCTCCATCAACTCTTTAAATGATTGATGCTACCACAAGCACATCTCAAGCTCATAGTGTAAGTACAACACCATTTCCTTCTTTCTCAATTACCAATACATTTACTACTACTTCTACTTCCATGTTTTCTCGCCCCACTAGCCTCCATTGGCTCCACTATCTTTAGTCTCTGCAACCACTTCTACTTAATCCTCAATAGATACTAGCATGGGACAAGCTAGTGATTCCTTTTGGTTCAACATTCTCCACTTAATTTCACATGTTAATACCAACATTTCATCTTCATCAATCTCTCAAATCACTGGTGCTAGCCATGCTATGGATTCCACTCCTTCCTAGAAAACTACTACTAGTGCATCACTCGCCCTTGGATCCCCTACATCTACTAGAACATTAAGGACCATATAAAAAGTATTCCCCCTACAAAAGCCACTCAATATCACCAATTTTGTAAATATGTGTGTGCCTTCAAATATACCCTCCTTTTTTCTTAATATGGACCCTACCAAGTCTTTATTTGACACACTTGGGTAACTAAACCCAACAAAATTGTATATCTTAGCTATAGCTTTGGACTCTTCATCCACCTAGGCACCTCCATTATATCCACTTCCCACTCAGATAACACCTATTACTACCCCAAATTGTATTACACACATCATACATGTAGTAAGGAAAGAGAGGCCTTAGGTAATCCTCTCTGCCCCTCAAATTGGCATGAGGTTCGATGAAGCCATAGGAACAATGAAGAGGGTGGTGAGAAGGCATGTTGGGTAGTCAAAATCAAGTTTAGTTATTGTCCATGAGAGTGAAGAACCCATATTCACTTTGACAAGGAAAAGGAAATCTATCCATAAAGAGGTAAATGAATATGTAGAGGACCTTGTATCCTCAATTCAAGCCTAGGTAATTAACAAAGCATTGAGACTTGTGCTTATAGAACATGGGAAGCTAATTCAATAATACCTAACTTGTTTTGACCCATGATCTTGGAATTCACCTAGATAGATCATGACTACTTGGCATGTGTATAATTATGGACCAAGGAATAAGTAGAGAAAAAGAAAAGGAAGCAACATAAGCATGCACTTCAACAACCTCTAGGACCTTAGGAATATTCCATTATGTTTTGTAAAATTTGAATTCAAAATATTCCACTGTAACATTTTAGCCACTTGGCTATATTTTGGTGCCTTTTTTGGGCCCACATAAATTTGCCTTAGGAATTTTGGAGCCTATATATATAGGTATGTTCTCCTCATTGTAAATCAGAAAAAAGAATTAATGCAAAAATCAAAAGAATTCAAGAATTTTTCAAAAGTGATTTTATGTATGTGTTTTATGATTTATAATTATCACACTTCTAAAGGACTAATTTTTTCTTTTTTGTAAGCTAATTTGGCAATTACATTCCATGTATGCATCTGTTAGTTTGAATTTGACACTAGGTTGACTAATCTATTAGTATATTTTCTCTATTTTCTTTTCATTTGCAACTAAATGTGCTTATGCAATTTAATGTGAGTGAGTAATTCATTTGAAAAATATGCTATCAAATACATGCATTCCTTTTCCTTTGAATCTTCAACTTCATCTATTTATCTTTGAGCATTATGCTAGATTTGGTAGATACTAGTTTTATGTGTTTTTGCCTTACAAGTTAGAACTGGTGCCTTTAATCATATGAAGTAAATTTTATTTTCTGCCTTACTGTACTTACTCTTAGATCCACCTATGACTCACTTTATTTTAATTCATGCTATAAATATCCATTGTTTGTTTATATTTTTGGCAATAATTGGTAAAGATTGAAATAAATTCACAAATATTAGCAAAGTAAAGTGTCACTACATAACATATGTCATCCCCACAATAGGGTCTGATTGTAGACTTTTAAGTGGTGACCATATCTTTTCTATTTGTGTTAGTTTTAGTAGTGATTGTGTTAAAAACTCAATATCTAATTCTTTTAGGACTCAAAATTGAGTTTATTACTTTCCCCTTGTTCCCTAATGACATAGGGAGCACAATACATGAATCAACATGAACATAATGCACCTCAAACATTTCTACACTTGAGGGACTTGGATTATTGCCTACTAGGATCATTTATTTTATGCCACATTATACCTATTCTTTGTCCCATACCCCTTATTATTATAACATACCCTTAACCCCTTACCATTTAGTTATTTTTACCTAATCCCAACCTATCATGTTTGTAATTAGTTTTGATTCATTTGTATTTCAGGCACATTTGGTGATTGATGATAGATTTAGTCCCATTAGTTATTTTAAATTTACATGTTCAAATGGTATCACATGAAAGCAGTGTGATAGTGATCCTATAAATTGCATCCTTCACTAGTTATGTTTTATTGGTGCCACTGATTATAAATGCCTTTGGGTAAATTAGTGTCCCACCTTGTTCTACTAATTATAACTACCTATGGTCAAATTAGTACCACTGACCCTTTATCATTGTTTCTTACTTATAAATGACTATGGGAAAATTAGGAGAAACACCTAGACCAATCATTATTACATCACCTTTCTATTCCTATTATTGTTTGCCTTGTCATTTACCTTTTACCTATAACTTGTTGGTACTTATTGGATGCCTTATGTATAGGCAAAAATACAATGACTGAAGGTCTCATTGGGACTATGTAAGTAGTTCTTGATTCATGTTGAGATTATCATAGTCACCCCTTTACCATGCTCTCACCATTTTGTGAGATTGAACTATGTTGTATCTCATAAATCTTGATTGAGTTGAGATACCAAAAATACAAAGCATTAGAATAAATTTACCATTATCATAACCTTTTGAATAAGCAAAACTATAGTGACTTGAGGTCCTAATGGGACTATGTAGGTATTTTTTAATTCACATTGAGTTTAACTCAGTCACCCCATTTTGATACACTCTCATCATTTTGTGAGTATTTTTAATTTAAATGCTCTCACCATTTTGTGAGAAACATAAGCCACACTCTCACCATTTTGTAAGTTGGACTATTCTATGTATTATAATTATTGATTGATTTGAGATGCCTTAAAATTTATAAAAACATTTTATACAATTTCAAAACCCCTAAACATTTGTAAAAGATTTAAAAAATCCTAAAAATAAAAAAATCATGAAAATTGTCTTATAATTTCCATGCAAGATATAAAGCCATCAAAACTTTCTAGAATAGGCCATCTTATTCTATTCAATTTCATATCTAGACTAGTTTGGTCTTTTTCCTCCCATTTATAGGAGAACTTCATCAACTTGAGGTCCACATAGACTATGTAGGTAGTACTTGAATACATGGGGCCTTTATTTTTTAACCACTTTTTTGCCTTAAGGATCTTAAGACCCCTAATTATTTTGAGTAACCACTTGTCATTTAGTTTCCCATCCTTAGTGGCCTTCACTATATGCTCTCATCATTTTCCAAGTTCATGTTGTGAATATTTTGTATTCAACTTTGATACATGAATGACCACTCATCTTCATCTTACACTCTCACTATTTTGAGAATACCCTCTATCTCAATGTTTTTACTATTTTGTGAGCTCATTCTTATTCCAAGACATAGATGTAGTAGACACTATGAATTACCATTTTAGTTCATTTGTGGAGACTCATCTCTTTAATGTTATTATGTTTTTAACCAAAACCATACTCTTGAGATTATGTAATTTATTTATGTTGATGTTTTCATGATTATGAAAATTTATCCCCTCTTCTCTCATGCAATTTTTGTTTTGCATGATCATTATTATTTTCATCTACATGTTAAACATGTTTTCTTATCATCCATTTTATCCTATCTTATATCTTGGGATAATTACATTTGGCCAGAAGTTCACATTAGATCTTGTGTTCATGGAACTATGTAGCCAATACCCACTTGAATAGTGCATCTAGTGTCCTCTTCGCTACCCCTTCCTTTTCTTCTATCACCCCACTTGGTTTATTTTATGTATTGTTATTTCTTATAGCATAGGGGAAATTTTTTCATATTGTTTGTGTCATTATTTCTCTATAGCCTAGGGGCAATCTTATGCCAATTATTCTTTTGTTGTACCAGTGTCATTTATTCCTAGCTTAGAAATCACCCTATCACGAGGAGTAACACATTTATTACAAATGCACAAACAATTTGTTTTTTGTTTTTGTGTGTTTATGTTAGTTTAGTTGTTGCTCTTTTCTTTGTTTTGGATTGTTTAGTTATTTTTGATTATTTTTTTTACTTTATTTATTTGTGTTTTGTTGTGTTTTTCAATATTTATTGGTTGCTTCTTTTTTGCTATAAGATTATAATGTTTTGTTTGCACTTCAATATTGAATATCCATATCATGTACTTTGGTTGTGAATTTTTGTATTTATTCTTGCATTTTATTTATTTGTTCTATTTACACTTGGGATTTGATTATTCATATGATATTCTCAATTTGGTTATATTTACATTTAAATTAATTTTTCCCATGCTTAATATATGAATTTTCATTTTATTTATCCATAACTATCATGCATAATATCAAAAATTAAATCAAAAATATGCCCACAAAGTCTTCTAGTAATGGCAACATCTCTTTGATAGTCACAAAACTATCCAACTACCCAAACACATGCCTCAATCCATGAATAATAAACAAGTGCAAAAAATCATTTATTATGTGCTAATACAGATGATCATATATGAATAAGCATCCCTATGATTCATACACCATAATAAGATGATAATGTTCAAATAACATCCCCTAAACCTCAACCATCCCTTTTGGACCTCCTCTTGAGACCCATTTACCAACATGATTTATCTCAGCCTATATCCCATGTTTATTTGAATGTCCATCTTTGAACTCATATTTAGGCTAAAAATCTATTTTTATCCTTTGGCATCACCATTTTTTTGGCCCTCCTCCTCAAACCCATTTCACAACATGATTTTTAAGCCTATATCCCATGGTTGTTCAAGCATGCATCTTCGAACTCACATTTAGGCTAGAAATGTGTTATTATCCTTTACCAATACCATATTTTTGGGCCTCCTCCTAAGACCCATTTCAAAACATGATTTTTTAGCTTTATCTCATGTTTGTTCAAACATGCATCTTTAAACTCACATTTAGGCTTGAAATGGGTTGTTATTTTCTATCAGCTCCAACCTTTTGGGCTTTCTCCTAAGACCTATTTAACAACATGATTTTTTCACCTATATCCCATGTTTGTTTGAAAATATATCTTTGAACTCACATTTAGGATATAAATGTGTTATTATCCTTTGCCAATGTATCTTTTCTTGATTATAACTAGATTTGGGCAAATCAGTGTGTTTTCCTTTTCGTTCTTGATTATAACTTTCTTTGAGAAAATTAATGTTTCCTAGTTTATATTACCGATTATAATTTCCTTTGGAAAAATCATTTTTTTCCATTTGGTTACTGATTCTAACAACCTTTGTGAAAATTCTTATCCTTTCAACCATCTTACTAGAGCATCCATTCATGCCACTACTTATAACCACCTTTGGGAAAACTAGTGTCACACTCTTTGTTACTAATTATAACTACCTTTAGGAAAATCAATGATTGTGAAACCATTACTATCTATAACTACCTTTGGGAAATTCAATAATCCCACCCCCATTACATCTAGATCATGTCATTTTATTCATTTTGAGGTAGTGTTTGATGTTATTATTTTTGTTGCCTGTTCCCTTGAGGGGGCATCAAGGGCTTATTGACCACTCTTTGGGGCATGAACTATTCAGATTAACAATTTTTTCATTCTTTGAAAAGATGTTATTATGCCTATGTATTGAAATGCCTTCTCAAATAGAAGAAATTGTAGACACATAATTTTGGCCATTTTCATACCCAAATTAACTTTTAGTTTAATTTCTAGCAAATGACATATTTTAAGCCTAAAAATCACTTAAATTGTCTAAATTCATCTGCATAAGGGATTTAATTTCCCATAAACATGATGATGCTATATTATTTTATTATTATCCTATATGCATCACTAACCTTGTTCAGTTCTAACACTAGTCAAATTACCACCTAGTAATTTGACACTTTTGGCATGCTAATATATTAATTCATAAAATTTAAATCAATTGCCAAAATATAAAAATCACTAAGAAATAATAATTATACTACAAATCCTAATTAACTTATATAAGTAAAAATTCCAAATCAAATTAGTGAATTCTATTTACTAAAAAAGGAATTTTAGCCAAAAATGAAGTTAAAGAGTCGAATCATCTAATAAAGTGATTTACTATCTCATGAATATTCAAAAATATGATTCACACCTCACAAATATCTAAAATGAGTTGTCATGCCTCACAAATATCAAAAATAGAAGTGTCAACATTTCATGAGTGCCTTAAACCCTCCTTGAGTTAGACTCATTTAACTAAGGTTAATTTAGACCCAACCCAAGTTAGAATTAAAATTAACCTACCTATGGTTAGAGTTACTACTTTGAGTTATAAATACAAGTGACCACACCATTGATAAACAAGCTTTTTTGTGTAATTTTATTCTATAGGAATACCTTCTTGAAGTCTTTAAGAATAGTGTTATTAAGCCAAAGTAATATCAAGCTTCAACACCAAGCCCCAAATGACTATTAGAGAGATGTTACTGCCATGAAAGAACATTGCTAATAGACTAAAATCATCATATGCCAAGCATGCACATTCTTATACCAACAAGTAACCACGATATACGACAAGGGAGATAAAAAAAATTGTATTGTCTTCGTCTCTTTTTTGTGCTCTTTCTAATTTTTTTACTCTCCCCCTTATTCTTAGGCAATAGGGTTTATTCTTATTGAATTTTTATTCTTGATGTTTTCTCATTTTTAATAACAAGAGAATAATCTATTTGTTTTTTCCTATTCAAAGTCCTAAGCTACAATATGTTTGTAGTGATAATATGAATGTACCAAATGTTGAACCACCCACACACACACACACACACACACACACACACACACATATGTATATGTATAGATATATGTATATGTGTGTGTGTGTGTATATGCATATGTATATGTATATGTGTGTGTGTGTGTGTGTGTGTGTGTGTGTGTGTGTGTGTGTGTGTGTGTGTGTATATATATATATATATATATATGGTAGAATAATGCATATTTAAGCTTACCTAGGGTTAATAGGGTAAGTTATTTATTACCGAGGGTTAATTTTATTTACCTCGGTTAATTTATTTTATTGTTGAGAATCTCTCAACAATATATTTGTTCGTAGTATGAGAAAACAAATAGTTTGTTTTCTCTATTTTGTAATCATTACAAATAATTTGTTAACATGAAACAAACTATTTGTATTATAAATACTTTGCATTATATGAGAAATAAACGAGAGATTATTGAGAGAATTTAGAGAATTTTGTGGATTATCACCTATTTTTTAGGTGTGAGAAATTTATTTATTCTCTGGAAAATTTGTAGGTAATTTGTTGTGGGTTCTTTCTCTTGGATTGATCCTGTGGATCCTGTGTATCTCCTGCTAATTCCTTCATGGTATCAGAGCTTGGACTTCTAGTTGAAGATCCTCTTCCCTAAAATTTTTCATCTTTTAACATATTCAAAAATATTATTTTATTGATTTGTTACAAATATTTTTAATTCTCTCAAATTTTGGTTCTTGTTTACACATTTTTTTTGGAAAATTCTGTACTTTATGCTCATTAAATGACCATACAGATTTCCAAAATCATATTTTTTTTCATAAGGGTGTAGGAAATCAAGTCAGGAATCCATTTCAATTTGAATTTTCTCATTTGGATTAGGATGTACAACTCTTTCATTCAAAAACTTGCAGACTGGTCCATGTTGGCAGACTGTAGTACCTGTCCATTTTTATGATGTGGCAGATCGTAAGGTTGACTTTTTGGAATATGAGACCTTTTAATGAAATATGTCTGTTATATATTTATATCCATATAAATTTTTATGAATTTGGATTAGGTTGTACAATGTTTTGGAAGCCAACAATAGGAATTTAAAAACTATTTTTTTGTCTGCTGTATAGCCGTACAGTTTTCTCATTTTTGAATGCCTTATGCTGCATAAAATCCAAATATGAAAATTTTGTGTGATATCAGATTTCCAAAGCTTTCATTTCATGTTGAGAAGGATGGATTTGGAGTAGGCCATATAGTTTTTTTGGCAGATCCAGTGGAGCCATTATGCATTGCTGAAAGGTGTTTTTCCTTGGTTGTGCTTACAAATTTTCTCAAATATTTCCCTAACCACCATGCCTTGCTGGAAAAAGAGTTAATTTTTTGATAAAGCCAAAGATTATTCAGCTGTTATCTCACACGTGTGAGTCATTTTTGGCTTTTTTTTAATTTTTAGTGGTTTAAATGTAAGTCTCCAGCTTTGAAAGTTCAAATTTGACTTTGCTAAAGCGGCTAGAGATATTTTGTTAAAAATTTGTAGGGAGGAAGTCTTGGGGTCAAATCCCCCTACATTTTTTTTCATGAAGCCATTTTTTAATTTTGTATAAGCCAAGGCTATTTTTTCTTTTTCGTCGGGAGATGTTAAATTGTAACGGGAGGGTTATTTTTTGAGGAAAAATGAATGTCTAGATGGTTCTTATCAACTTCATCATCTTCCTCGAGAATGGAATCTCAATTGTTTGAACCTCTCAATTCTAAAAATTACCTTGTTTGGAAGTCAAAAATGCAACAACTCCTTCAATCAAAAGGCTTATGGAGAATTTTTTCTGAAACAACACCTGCAGCATTCACGACTGAAAAAGACAAATATGCATATGGTTGTAAGCAAGATGAGGCTCTTGGATTGATCTGCCTCAATGTCTCAGATAATCTTCAATTTCACATTGCAGATGCTACTACACCAAAAGAGGTATGGGAAAAATTAAAAAACCTATTTGGCAAAGTTAATGAGTTTAAAATTTTTCAATTAGATGCAGAATTGAGTACTCTCTCTCCATCAGATTTCCCTTCAATAGATGAATTCTTGGCAAAATTAAAATTTATAAGGTCACAGTTGAAAGCTGGTGGCAAAGATAAAAGTAATCAGGAGTGCATTTTCATGATTTTTTCAAAGTTGAAAGGACCATATAGTGTTTTTTCCTTTGCTTTTTATACTATGATGGATACATTAGGTGATGAATTCAAATGGCCTTCCTTTGAAGTTTTTTGTGAAAGACTGACTAGGGAGCAAACAAAATTAATGGCCTTAGATGCTCTACCTGGTCCTAGTCATGCTCTTGTTGCTAATTCTTCTAAAGTAAAAACATCACCTATGTCTAAAAAGCAAGCACCTTCAAATAACCCTCTAGAGTCCACCACCCAAACACCTCATCATTCTAAATCTACTAAGACCAAAAAGTCCTTTAAGCAAAAGAAGAAAACATTTGGTCCATGTCATTTTTGTGGTGGTCCTAATCATGATGAAAGTAGATGTTTTAAGAAGATGGAAGCATTAGAGGCAGCAGTCAGAAAACACAAAATTTCCATTCTGTCTCCATCTCCTTCTACTTCTGCAGGAAAAGGGAAAGCACTTTCAGCCAGGGCTATATCTTCATGTCATGATCAGTGGATTTTTGACTCAGGTGCTTCTCACCATCTCACACATTCTAAGGATCTATTGTCTTCTCTTACAGATTGCAATACATCACATATTGTTATGGGTAACTCCTCATAGATTAAAGTTTTGGGATCATGTACTATTGATAAATAAGATAGATGTTTTAACAATGTATTACTTATACCCCAAATCTCTTCTAGTCTTCTCTCTGTATATCAAATATGTAATTTTGGTACTGGTAAAACTGTGGAGTTTACTTCACATGCTGTTGTAATAAGAGAATGTAATGATCCTAGTGAGATAGTTGCTATAGGTATAGTAGACCATACTGCAAGACTTTATACTTTTGATAAGTTTGAGTCTTTTATGTCTTCTGGTTATTCACTTATAGCACATGGTAATAATCTTAGAAAATTGTGGCATGAGAGATTGGGACATTTGAGTTATGGATATATGTAACAAATGAGTACAAAACATCTTGTACAAGGCCTTCCTAAGGTCTCTTGTATTGATGGGGTGTGTCCTAGTTGTCTAGTTGGTAAACAACACCAGGATCCATTTCCAGTTGGTAAGGCCACATGTGCAAATGCACCCTTAGAGTTGGTTCATAGTGATTTGATGACTTTTTCAACTCGTTCTTTTTCAGGGGCTAAATATGCACTCACATTCATTGATGATTTCACTCATAAAACTTGGGTATATTTTCTCAAGTTGAAAAGTGAAGTTTTTGAGACTTTTAAGGCCTTCAAAGCCTTTGTTGAAAAACAATCATCTCCTCCTCTTAAGAAGATACGCACTAACAATGGGGGGAAATATGACAGTAATGCTTTCTATGATTTTTGTATTGAGCATGGGATACAACACCAGTTTACTGTACCACACACTCCTCAGCAAAATGGTTTAGCAGAGAGGAAGAATCAAACATTGAAAGAGATGGCTAATTGTATGATTCACTCTAAAAATTAGGGTCCACAATATTGGGCTGAAGCTATAAATTGTGCAAACTACATTCAAAACCGTATGCCTCACAACGCTGTGCAAAATATGACACCAGAAGAAGCTTGGTCTGGGATCAAGCTTGATATTTCAGATTTTCACATCCTTGGGAGTCAAGCATGGGCATTCATTCCTAATGACAAACATAAAGCATTGGAGAATAAAAGCCAACCACTCATTTTTGTTGGCTATTGTGAAGATGTAAAAGCCTACCATCTTTTTGATCTTGTCACACATGATGTGTTTTTTCGACGGGATGTTCAGGTTGATGAGCTACCCACTCCATAGGAGTGTACATCTAGTTCTTCTTCTCCCCCTCCTTCTACTGAGGATAGTGAGGATTTGATTTCTATTATTGATAATGATGATGTTGCACTTATTCAGCCACCACAGCCATCTTCTTCACCACCTTTGCCTAAGTGGGCAAAGAGCACTCTACAGGCAGTTGGTTCTTTTGTTGGTGATCCATCCGATTCTCATCACACTCACTCACAGACATCTAGTGTTGTTCTTTTGGGACAAGCTTGTACAAATGATCTAGTGTTGTTTTATGAGGCTATTGGTATACACGAGTGGGATGTTGCTATGTATGATGAGTATTGTTCATTGATGAAGAATGATACTTGGGATCTTGTCCCTCTTCCTAAGGGAAGAAAACTTGTAAAATGTAAATGGGTCTATAGGACCAAATATGCTACAGATGGATCAGTAGATAA